>CAAKHB010003499.1:15707-33003 GCA_901007665.1 Aeoliscus strigatus
GGGGGAAGGGAGGGGGGGGGGGGGTGGTGGGGGGGGGGGGGGGGGGGGGGGGGGGGGGGGGGGGGGGGGGGGGGGGGGGGGGGGGGGTGCGGTGCAAATCAGCGGAGTTTGTCGGGTGACCGAGACTCTGACGGTTTGTATGAGGAGAAAGGAAACCAGAGTAAACCGAGCATGGACAGGGTGAGGGGAAGGGAAAGAAAGAGAGAAGGTATGAGATAAGAGAAAAGAGGAGCGGGTCAGGGGAAGGAAGTGTTGACCCCCAGAAGGTGTGACTGACTGACAGTCTGACCGGCAGCCGGCTCTTCCTCCCAGCCATTACTCACAGACAAGTAGGATGAAGAGGAGCGTTTAGTGTTTACATCAGTAATTACTGTTTTTACCTTCAGTTCCATGATCAAAGTGCGTTGAAGCTCTCCCTCACACACACACACACACACACACACACACACACACACACACACACAGATGCCAGGTGTCAGATTGTGCCCCGTGGCCGTGGTAACCCATTATGTCGTCGTAGGGATGATGAGCTCACGTTGGTGCTTCCACACTTCCAGGAATGATTTGCTTGTTATGATTCGTTTGCCATCACGTCACCTGTTTGTCTTTTTCACTCGTCACAGTATTGTTTGTTCCTCCTTCGCTCTCCGAACAGTCTGCCTTTGACCGTCTGTCCTGCTTCCATCCCTAGACTTCTTTGCTGTGCCTTATCTTGTTTTGTAACATCTGCCATCTTGATTGACATTTTCTTCTCGCCCCTGCGTTGGATTGTAGGATTTTACTCTTGAGGTAGAACCTGATGCAGCATCATGGTGATGATGGAAGTGGCCGAAATGTCTGAGAAGGACATGAGATTGAACCCAATCTGATGTCTGCATATTCTGCAGCATGGCCATGGATTGGACATGATGACGGGAGGGTGGGGTGGGGGCGTGTGGGGGGGGTGGAAGAGGGGCTGGCTGGGTCAGGCATGGCGGACACAGAGTAGAAACACGGGCGTCTCCTCGCTCTGCTCTGGCACTGGCTGCGTTTTTCTGGAACTGCTCAAAAAAGCACAGTCACCTTTTTCTGAGGAACACGTTCATTCGCGTAGATCATCAGAACCCAAAGCAAACCAGTTTCCTCTTCCCCAGAGAGTATTTGTGACGCATTAAGTTCCACTTGCAGTCCAAGTCTTTCTCCGAGCTTCAGACAAGAAGTTGCTGACTGTAGTTTATCTTATTCATTTGTTTTTCTTTGTTTTTATCTATGAATGAATAAACTAAGAACTTGCACAAGAACAACTTTTTTCCGACCTACTGTGTTGTTGAATCAAGAGCTTAGTTGTCTTCCTCGGACGTCCGATACGAGTGAAGCGCACCGTACAGCCTGAGCAAAGGGAGCGCACAAGACAAAGCCGGCTGGTTTCAAATGACCGTGACGACTGAGTGACGATGAATGAGCAAACATGTCAAACAGAGAGTGGAACAGACAAAAGCACGAGACGCCTCAACTGCGTCCAACATCCTCACCCCGTGACAGAAAAAGGTGGAATGGGCTCCGACTGTCTGTGTTTGTCCTCGTGTGGGTTCTGTCCAGCTGCTTTTTGTGGTCTGACGTGTTCAGGTGTGTCAGTGTGGCATTGGCAGACATTTGCATGAGACGGTTTGACGTCGGTGTAAGTGTTGGCCAGCTTACATCTGTCGATCTTCCTCTCCTCCTCTGAAGTGTCTTTCCTTCGTTCCTCTTGTATTGGCGCTTTACCCTTCCCAGCACTGCTCGATGACGATGGGCATGATTGATGACTGATGTTACTCCTGAAGCTCCTGTGGTGTCCTCGGGACTGTTTCCTGCTGCTGCACCAGCGCTCCTCACCAGTCTGTGCCGCACCACGATACACCACGTTTTTAATAACTGTACACGCACATTGTTTTCATTTCACAGCTTTGCTGTTGAAAACCAATCATGAGGATGATCTTGACTGTTGATTGGAAAAGAAGGTTTGAAACAGACTCTCCATATTATTACTATTTGGAGGTGGACAAAGACCAACACAGGCAATATTGGAGCAAAAACACCAAAAAAGGTACAAAGGTGTGAACTAAACTGATCGCTGACTCAAGAGAAGGTTTTGCAACAGACAGACAAACACTTGTTTGAAATGTTTCTTGATCGGCTCGTTGTTGGTGCTGCGGCTGATCAGACTGGGGAGGCGCCGGTATGATGGCTGCTCACTGTCGAAGCTCATTGGTCGAATGTTTGATTGACAGCCAGCATCTGTTCGTTCCGCACACGTGCAGCTTCCTGCTAGCTTGGCAAGATGGATGCCACGTTGGACTGATGACGGGACGGCCCTGCCGCCATGTTACTGTTACAGCCCAAATACCAGAAATGTCTTTATTAGTCACTCATGGATCTGCTCCTACTCCCCCTCCCTCATCATTCCCTTTCTGACGATTGGCAGCGAGCAGATGAGACTACAACCATCGATACCACTCTGTTGGTCCATTTCTTCGGGAGGAAAGGGAAGGCAGAGCTGACCTTTGACGACTTCTACAGGTACGAGTGCATGAATCAAGCAAAACGGTCACTTTGATCAGTCCTCAGTAAAACTGCCCCCCCCCCCTTTATCGTGGTCCTCAGGTTCATGGACAACCTGCAGACGGAGGTGTTGGAAATCGAGTTTCTGACCTACTCCAAGGGGATGACCACCATCAGTGAGGAAGATTTCGCCAAGATCCTTTTGCGCTTCACCAACGTGGAAAACATCAGCGCTTACCTGGAGAACGTCCGCCACAGCATACCTGATGAGAAGGTACAGCACAGGCCAGCACACGGCTGTGGAAGAGGAAGAGGAGGAGGATGTGGAGACAGCAGAAATACACACGACACGATAACGCAGCAGTTGTGTGTTGTGAACGGTCTGTTGTCTTTATTTGAGGGGGAGTGTTTGTGACACAAGCAGCTGAAGCTGGGTTGAGGCTTCTGCGTTGCGTCAATGCGTCTCTCCGCATTGAATCCCTCCTCTGTGTTGGCGTTTTTCTGGTTCTGGTTCTGTTTTTCTTTGTTTCTGATCTTGTTCCCGCACTAACTACGACAAGTTTGACCGTCTTGGTCTGCTCACAAATCATTTAGCACGGTCTAAGTTGTGTTTAGTTCTATTTTAACTGACAAAAATCAAACCGAACATCTTTGAAGTTCCAAGTGTTTCAATTCAGTTTGCCAGCGACGCTGAAGTGAAACTTTGTGAAAACTCCTGGACGATGGAGATCTCTCAGGTAAAGTTGTAAAAACCTGGATAAGACAGTAAAAAGACAAATTCTTTCTTCTGCTGAAACGCCACACTTCCTCACTGTAAAAATGCTTGAGAACTATGACTCACAGTCTGTGATGAAAGGAATGTAAGGTATTTCAGCACCTGATTTATTCATTTACACACAACACACACACACACAATTTGGAAAAAAAAGCCAACAGCAGATGCTTGTCATTCACTTCAAGCAGCAGAGATTTGCTGTAGGTATCCACAGTACTTGTACGTTGGTCTGATCCAGTCCATTCTCTCTCTGTTCCCGTCCTCACACTGTGGAAGAAGCAGGAGGTTGGTGTCTGCCTCGTGTGTTACAATCTGTCGGTTTGTCCACTGATCACATGATCTTTGTTTCCGCATCCGAGGGCTGGCAACGTGAGGCTACACAGATAAACAGCTAGTTTTAGTATTTATCTGTGTATCCAAGCTATTTTTTTTGTTGTTTTTTCACGGACGGCTCGGCTGGACGACGTTTGCTCGTTTATTGTGTTTCAGGTTTGAGTCACAGCAAAAAGCATGTTAATCCGATGAATTCCACGCGTCATTGATCATCATCATGTGCTACTGCCTGCTGATCGAAGCCCTGCACCTTATCACTGGACACAGCACACGAGGGTCTGCTGACCCAACCTGCCTGTTATGGATGAACAGTACGAGCTGGAGTCCGCCAAATCCCCCCTCTTCACTGGCGACTGGCTGAAACACTCATTATTCTCCTTTGCCAGATTCAGAGAATGTTACTCCCCACAATGCTTCTGCCATGTTTTTTTTTTTTTTTTAATTTTCAGGGAATCACCTTTGATGAGTTCAGATCCTTCTTTCAATTTCTCAACAACCTTGAAGATTTTGCCATCGCCATGCAGATGTACAACTTTGCTGCCCGGTCCATCGGACAAGGTAGGAACAGAGCTACTGAGGTGACCAGTAGCGTTCTAATTGTGTGGTCGTAACTCGCAATGACAATGAATTGTTTGCATTTGAAAGTTCAATCGGAGCATCGTTGTACAACAAAAATCTGTCTACACATCTAGTGTTTCCTCCTCCAGCTGTTTGTGCACAAACTCCTCACGTTGTTTGTCTCCCATCAGATGAGTTTGCACGGGCGGTGTACGTGGCCACGGGGCTAAAGCTCACACGGCACCTGGTCAACACCATCTTCAAGATCTTTGACGTAGATCACGACGACCAGCTCTCCTACAAGGAGTTCATCGGGATCATGAAGGACCGGCTGCACAGAGGAGCCAGGGTGAGCTGTGAACTGTGTGTGAACCAAGCAGCAGCATTAATGCTCGATCACGACGGCGGTCGGAACTTTTCTCCCTGTCCTTCTTGTTCTGGATGTGCAAACGTATAAGAACCACAGAACTAGACTGTCAGCTTTGAGAAATAGTCAGCAACAGCTTCAGTAAATTTCAGTAAATGATGAGAAAAATCCTGTTGAGCAAACTTGCCGTTGTGTCTGAGGTGGATTGCTGCCCCCCAGTGGTGTTTGATACAGCGCCTCATGTTCCCCGCTCACATATAACAGCAAACAGGTTATCAGCTTCGTTTTTGGCTGTTTTCTCCTGCTCCTCACAGTCTTGGCTTATTAACAATGTTCTGTTGTTTAATTTCTTTCTTTCTCACCCTCACTCCCTCTCTCTGTTCACTCCTGGCTAACTCCATTCACCTCACGCCAACCTCCAACAACATCCTGCCTGACTCTCCGCGTGCGACCTCCCTCTCTGCTCTGAACTTCTATGGACCCGTCAGGGCTACAAAGCAGTGGAGCGTGCCACTTCCTTTAAATCCTGTCTGAAGAGGGAGTTGGCCAGCAGATAAGTACAAAAAAACCCAATAACAACCAACAGAGAAGATGTTGACACTTTGATTTCCTATTACAATATGTCCCTGGCCTTAATGTGTTTATATTTCCATCTTCTTCAACGCTTATATGTAAAACTATGACTTCAAACTTTCATTTCTCGTATTTCTGAATACACCTGAACACTGAATGAGATGTGGCCTTAAAAACACAATTGTCTTTGTTGCTTTGGATATTCAACATGACAGTGACGTGTCACCGTTTGCTCCATGTACCAGGTGAAGGGCCAGAGCACCGCTTTCATCAGCTGTGTTCACTCGGAGGCCAGGAGACACGTGCAACGGCTTTGGAGGAGCTACAAGATGTCGTCCTGAGAGGAGCACAGAGACAACGAATGAGACAAACTCACGACGGAATGAAGTGATTTCTCCTGTGAGGAGGCTGCTGGCCCCTGAAACTGTCAGTCAGTGATGACTGATGACGAGCTGGTGTCCTGTCTCCCTTCTCATACTGCTTCGCTCAACATTTACAACTTTGGCAATTGAAATTTGTAGGCATGGCACCTTATCAACAGTGACTAGAACTGCTGAGAAGTAATTTCATTTGGATAAATTGGTTTGCTCATGGCACGTTTTCATCTCTGTAATGACTCATCTGAGAGAAACTGTCTGATCTGTTATCAGACTTATAGAATGAACTATGGAAAACACACTACTGTGGAGTAGTATTGGCAGTAATCACATTTTATTCACAGTTTGTTAATATGCTATAAATAGATAACAAAGCCATTCCCCCTCTATAAATGTTGTTGAATTGTAAAATATTAAGGTTTCAGAAAGAGACAGTGATGCTTTATGTGTATTTAATTTTATTTGTGCATGACATAATCCTCATTTAGTGTTTTAGGTACATGTATGTTCTCATGGGATTTCTTTCTGTTCCCTTCTCATCTGAAAACACTTTTTTTTCTTTTAACACTTACCAGCAAACCAGTTGTTATTCACCCAAAGTTAAATAATGTAACGTGATAATTGTGTTTTATTGAAGTCTGTAATATTCATGTTGTTTGTTGAAATAAAATCTATTCAACGCTTCGGCCGAACCACTTTGCCGCTCAGTGTGCACTACGCATGCGCGGCGAACACCTTTACGCAACCGCCTTTTTAATTAACGGAGTCGACCTGCTCCTTCTTAATTACAGCTACAACTACGTTCAGCGTTGAGGTAGACTGGTACCTCCGTCAGGCTGGTAAGTTCTTCGTGGTTCCTTTCAAGAAAACTTGAACTTTGTAATGCATTTGAAGCGCTGCTATTGAATAGCCAACTGCTGGGGGCCAGATGAAGTTAGCCCCCCTCGTCGAAAATACCAGGACAAATATCTTACTTTCCCTTCACTTTAGCTGGTATAAAATTAGTTCTGTTTTGTTCTTGTTGTTTTTACGGCACCTTGCTTAGGTTTTGATATGAATTTGCTTGTTCATGCTATTACATTGATTTAACGTTATGTCGTTGACAAACATCACCCAAAACAGTGAAAGCTAACGATTATTTGGGTATTCTTCTTTATTGCCCTAATTTATTCGATGGTTCAGCTTTAAATGAAATGTTTCAATCCAGACTCGTTGACATTGTCGTATGTTTCCACGTTCACCTGCTCACAAAATGACTTCACGTACGAACGGAGTTGCCCTGTAGGCGGAACTATTCTCTCTCGTGTTTCTGTCAGGAACACAATAGCCGGCGTACCGTGTTAAACCACGTCGCTGGCGTGAAGCCGATAAATCTGTGGTTTAAACCCAAATAACAACGACTATACACAGAGAACGGGCGTAGTCGACTAACAACTTAACCCTAAAATGTATTAAAGTGAATGTTAAAAGTTAAACTCGCATCGTGTTTGAAATAAACGAAGAAATTATACATCTGTCGCGGTTATCGCAAAGCATTCTGGGTGTTAGCGTTTGGGCTCGCGTTGAAATTAACGTCTTGGCATCTAATTTTTAAAATGTGCTCCGGTGTCTGTGTCCTGCTTAAGTTGCCATTCACGACCTGGTGGTGTTCGACGGTGTCGAGAAGAGGCAACACTTTGACTGAGGATGATGGTCGTGTCGATGACTTCCTGTCTTCAACCGAAAACCATTTAAGACTATACTTTCAGGGATCATTTCTATAGTTTGTAACTTAAGAAATGTGTTTCTAAAGTGTTTGGTCTGGCTAACCACGATGATGAGGCGTGATGTTTCTTCCTGAACGTGAAGCTGGCAGTGATTAGTGATTTATTTCATACGATCATTGTCTTTGATGAACGTTCTTTGCTTCCTAGTGGAGCAATGAGGGGAGGAGCATTGTCAGAGTGGTTATCTGTCACTGTGCAATATCAACATATATGATACTTTAGTTGAGTAATCATGATTGTGAAACACGCTACGTTCTTCAGTGTCTGCAAAGCTTATTGTCAGGCGTTATCCCGAAATACCATATAACCGTTGTGTCTCTTATAAATTCATGGTCTCAAAGGGAAATGTCTGTTCCAACGGCCCCAGTCAAGTTAGAAAATGAGGAGAAAACAGCCATTACAAGTAAAAAGAGATCAAAATGAAACAAATTCCCTAAAATGTTAAATGCATAAAATAATTCAGTTAATTCAAGTGTGGAAAAAAATGGTGTGCACATTTAAATACAGTAAATAATAGATAGTATATACCTGTCTTCATTATTCTTTCTTTCTCACAGATCTGAGAACTGTTACTTGCAGTCAGCTGTTGTTTCAGACATGTTGTGATTGGCTGAGAGCTGTGTCATCGACACAAACACGTGGTGCTGGAGTATGTGGCCGACAGGAAGGAACCCTGAGTGAGAGTGAGTCTGTGAGGAGTCAGATTCAGTTTCGCTCATTGACCTGGTTAAGACTATACTTTCAGGGATCATTTCTATAGTTTGTAACTTAAGAAATGTGTTTCTAAAGAGTTTGGTCTGGCTAACCACGATGAAGAGCTGTGATGCTCCTTCCTGAGCGTGAAGCTGGCAGTGAATATTGATTAACTTCATATATTGATTGCCAATGATGAACGTTCTTTGCTTCCTAGTGGAGCAGTGAGGGAAGGAGCATGACCAGAGTGGCTGCAAGTCATGTTTAACAATAAAAATGCTGAAGTATTAACTAGTTATTGCTGTGCTAAGTCAGAAGAGTGTGATGTGGGCAACTCCATACAATCTAGGACATGAATCAAAGAATCAGTCTTGAACCCATGTTAGTTCTATCCTAATTGTACTGTTGCATTTGTTCACATTACGTCAGTTGTTGATTTCGTTCACATTCAACTCTGTAAACCTGTGGTGGACATTTGTTTTATTTTATTTACAAGATGGTTTTATTTCATCAATGTATCCAGGAGGTGTGAAGCCTTAGCGAGGCTTGGGTTTCAATTGTCTTCATTATTCTTCCTTTCCCACAGATCTGAGTACTGTTATTGCAGTCAGCTGTTCTGTCAGTCATGCTGTGATTGGCTGAGAGCTGTGTCATCGACACAAACACATGGTGCTGGAGCATGTGGCTGACAGGAAAGAACTTTGAGTGAGAGTGAGTGGGTGAGGAGTGATGTTAGGTTTCGCGCATGGATTCAGTCAAGACTGTACTTTCAGGGATCATGTCTATAGTTTGTAACTTAAGAAATGTGTTTCTAAAGTGTTTGGTCTGGTAAACCATGATGAAGAGTTGTGATATTCCCTCTTGAGCATGAAACTGGCAAGGAATGATGGTTTACTTCATACATTCACTGCCATTGCTGGCCGTTCTTTGCTTCCTGGTGGAGTAATGAGGGGAGGAATATGGTCAGAGTGGTTAACTTCATGTAAGCAAAAGTAGTTTTTTTTGTGCACTTATATAGCATTATTTAACATTTGTTAAAGGAATCCTGCCAGGTCTTAAATGAACTTTCAACTGTGTTTTAAACCTGTATAAGTATTCCTCTAATTGACTACTCAGTCATGAGCCACGTCTACATTCAGGAATCATTTCTGTAGTTTATATGATGAGGAACTTGGGTTTGAAGTTTGTCATCTGACTAGCCATGTGTTATTTAATTTCATATATTAAGTAAAATAATGTTTTGTTTTTTTAATAATTAGGTGTTAAATTGCTTTCTTTAGTTTTTATATAAGACTTTTTGTGTGTTGAACATGCAGAATAAAATATTTTACCTCAATTCCAGCAGCATTCCTAAATTTATTCCTTATTTATTTCAATTGTACACATCGACTGAACTAAGAGCAAAAACAGGAAGTTGCGTTGTACGTAAACGTGACGTCATACGTAAATAAGTTGCTAAAGCTCCAAGGTTGTTGTTCCTGTAGCTATAATTATCGTCTCGGTACTGTTCATGTCAGTGGGCAGCGAAAGCAGAAAGTCGTAGAAATGACTCGTATTCAACGTTTTATTCGATAAGAACAATGACTTTATAACGTAAATTACAGCGCGTGTTGGTCACAAACCGAGTCGGCGGCGTGGAGCTAACATTTGTTAGCATCACAGATCTGCACTAACTGCACTTCACCTCTCCCGTGTCGTCAGTCCCAGTCGGCCTGTCACATTCTGTCGCTTCGAGCCGTCTGTCGTCTGTCGCCAGAGGACAATGAACTGGCTTTTCCCTCTTTCCAAAGGCTCCGGAGCTCTTCCTTCCCTCAACAGCCTCCAGCAACAAAGGCAGCGACAGATCGAGTCTCTGAAATCAGCTCACCCCAGGTAACACGACCACAACCCGGCTACTTCAAACCTGATCGGCTGCAAACTCATAATCTCAACATTATCTCATATACCAGGCACAGTTTGTCAAAAATAACTTGATATGATAGGTTTGCCAAAGCATATGAATGTGGGGAATACAATAACACTGCTAGCAAGCTAGCTTAGTTAGCCACCTGGCTAAAAGTTGTTTGACAGCATTACCAAGTATTTTCAGTTCCCGGCCTCTCTGGTTAACCAGGTAACATCCAGTGAATGTGCTGTAAGTGTGTAAGTCAGTAACTGGCGGCTAAGTGTCTTTGAGCCTTTCTTTGGGGGCCTATGAATGTTAGCTCCCTTTGCCTCACTGCTAACTACAACCAAGGTTTGAGTCGCTTAGCTGTTGTGTCCGGTCCCGTCGTCTATTTTTAGTTGGACATTTCTGCTGATCGTCCCTGTGCCTGTCACGCAGTGACTTCGAGGAGGAGCCTCGTTATTAGTTGTGGAGATTAAAGTATTATCCTTTGTTTGTCAAGGAGCCTTCTTATGTGTGTAATGTTACTCTCTGCTTTGCCAATGGGATATTCATTGGTGACCATGTCTGATTCAGATGTGCTACATGACAAGGAAATGACATTTCACAGTGGGATGGTTCCATCTAATGTGCAACATGCTGCTGTGTGTGTGGGGGGGAGGCGGGAGGGGGCAAGAGCAGATCATAGGAATAACGATGGTATCGAAGAAGTAGATAGAACAGAGTGCAGAGACCCCCAAAACACAGACACATACACATGACATGTTTTTAATTCAGAAAACAACAGCTGCATGTTAATTGATAATCCACTGACGCTCATTTATAGTCACCGATATCAGGTGTGTGGTAGGAGAATAAAAGGTCATATTTCCTTGTACAAATGTAGAAAAGAACAGAAATAAAACAGACCAGGAAACAAAAAGGCGCAGCAGGAAACAAGGATGACCTCACTTCCACTTGAACAGGAGATGAAGTTATAAATCAGACTGGAAAATAGAGATAGAGACATAGAAGAACGAGAGAAGTAAGAACAAAGGGAAAGACCAAACAAATACGCATTGATAACCAGCTGTGGAGGAGTGTCGCAGGAAATCAAAGAAAATATCCAAACCTGAATTATTCATAAGAAAGAAAACATACCTCCCCCAAAAACTACACAACTCTGGTCTAATCTGGCCACTTTATATGCTTCATTAACCTCTTAGAAGTAGAATTTCAGGATCAGGACAAACCGTCAGTGTCATTATCACTGCTGCCTCCAAGTAGACTTTTAGACTTCTGTTAGTAATGAGTAAAGATGTGTAATAAGTGTTTTCTAGCGGTGTTTCTGTGTCCAACAGCCTTGCAGAAATCCAGAAGGATGTGGAGTACAGGATACCGTTCACAGTCAACAACTCCACCATCACCGTTAACATGTGAGTGGGTCTCTGAGCGTGAAACGAGCACTCGTCATGTGGATGTCACATTTATTTACCTGGAGCAGTAAACTAAAAACGCCGACGTCATTCCTGGCGGATGTCCTCTGTCCACCTCACAAGACAACTATAACACAATCTTGAGTCTTTCGTTGGTGTGCGACACAATCAAGCAGTGAATTTGTCAAAACTAGGTTTAAGTCTGAGCTGTCATCCACTGTAGAATTCATGCAAACACGTCAGGTGGCGTCTGTTCCTTAAAGCGCCAACGCTGAAACTGGTTGTCTCCTTCCACCAGCCTTCTCCCGCCTCAGTTTCCTCAGGAGAAGCCGGTGGTCAGCGTCTACCCTCCTGTGGGTCATCACCTGGTCGACAGCAACAACGGCACCTTGATCACCAGTCCTCTCATCACTAATGTGAGTGTGTGCTGTTATCACGCTGTGTGTGTGTGTGTTTCAGGTGGACTTATGCCATTCACTGCTTCCCGGTAACAACATCGCACACATGTTTGTGGACCTTGGTGTCAAGGAATTGGAAAAATTACTGAATAAGTGTAAATTAGTGTGCAGTCCATGTTTGCAGCATGACGGGATTTTCCTCCTTAACTTTCCGAAGAAGAGAAAGTGAAAGCAGATTCAGAGACGCATCATTAGAAAAGGAAACCAGCTTTTTGAGCCTGTGTCATGTCAGCGAGTCACATGAGAACATCCTCTGTCCGTCCCGTGTCCCTCCGTCTCAAACATGTGAAACTTAACTAAGACACTTGGTTTGATTTCTGTCATTTACGTGGAACTAGAACTGAGGTTGAACGACCTCGGGGTTTGTCACTGAACGGACCCCAGCTTGTTGACACGTTGAACGGTGAGATCATTTTCATCATCCCCTGTTCCACGTCACGTGACTCGTCTTCTCTGTGACAGTTTGGGATGCACTCGGACCTGGGGAAGGTCGTTCAGAGTCTGTTGGACGAGTTCTGGAAAAGTCCTCCTGCCTTAATGTCGTCTGGTCCCCCTGGCTTTCCATAGTGAGTCCTCTCTGGAGATTGGTCCGGAAACTTGTACTTGTTATACTTCTACCGTCTTATTTTCAGCTTTTATTCTGAAAACATGCCGGTAGGAGGAAAAAGCGAATGTATTCATTGTGACATTAGTTCTCACAGAACAACATTCAGTCACAGTACTTTATGTCCAGAAAATGAAAGGACAACTTCACTATGAAGCTAGAAGCTTCACTGAATGTGTTTAATCTGGGTTTTGACAGTTTAGATTCATTGGTCTGTTTGAATTAAATCTGGGTGTCATCAGGCTGACACAGAACCAAAGCGTTGACAGAAGGTAAAAGACAAATCAGACCCATCTTCACTGAAAGTGGAACAGATCTCCTCTGGTCCCCCAGCAGCATGTACAAGCCATCAGGAATGGCTCCGTACCCGACTCAGGCTTTCCACTACGGCCCTCGGCACGTGGGTCAGAGCCAGACGCCTCCTCCGGCTCCTTCCCCTGTCCCCATGTCTCACCCGGGTGTCGATGGCGTCCACGGGCCTCCTCGAGCTCCAGCCCCTTACGGCCTCATCACCGAGCTGCCGCTGCCTGTACCGACTGGAGACGCACAGGTACGCTGGCGCTGGACGAGTCGATCCGCGCGCTGCTCTGTCTCATCCTCTGTCTCTGTCCAGGCGGGATTGAACGGACACATGTACAAGATGCCAGAGATTCCCGAGTCCTTTCCTGAACTCTGTGACTTCAGGTAAACAATTCCAAGATAATAACACCACTGTGTGTAATGTTGAGACTCTACAAACAGCCCATAAGTTGTTCTCCTCCTCCATGTCCTCCTCAGTCTGACCCAGTTGTCAGACATGTCTGAGAGCGAGGACGTGTTGCTGAAGTTCTTTGTGAGTTTACCACAACTCAAACAGGTCACAGCGGATAAGGAAGAGCTGGTCGCCAACATCGTGGACATGGCGAGTAAGTTCCCCGGACGGAAAGAGAAAGGAGCTTTGACGCGGTCTGGTTTTACATCTGCTGCTGTGATTTCCAGAGAGAAACCTTCAGATGGAGCCCCAGCTGGAAGGGAAGCGACAGGAAATGCTCTACAAGGTGACGCCCTGTCGAACACACTCCATTCACCACTTCCTGTCGTGCTCTGCCGCATTTCAATCGGTTGGCGTTTGTCCGCAGTATGAACAGCTGACTCAGATGAAGTCGGCTTTTGAGACGAAGATGCAAAGGCAGCATGAACTCAGTGAGGTAAGAGGCTGTGGGACGGATCACTTTGAGAGGGAGTCCAGTGTCATTCATCAGGAAAATCACACTCTATTTTCTGTCATCTCATCAATTTTAAACTCTCAACTTGAAGCCATTGATTGAATGTTCATCAGTATTTCAAAAAATAGAAACGTCAAACAAAAAACGCCAATAAATAAGAAGAAGAAGAAGAAGAAGAATGGGTAAATGAAGGAAAAGTGCAAGTTTGTTGACATTTGCATTCAAATGAAAATCTCACTTGAAGGGAAGTATCTGTGGAAACGTCGCTCGTATGTGAACAGTCTTAATTCTGTCTCGCTCAAAGAGCTGCAGCCTCAGCACACTTCAGGCTCGGCTGAAAGTCGCTGCCCACCAGGCTGAGGAGGAGTCGGAGGAGACGGCTGAGAACTTCCTGGAGGGACGCACGGACATAGATGAGTTCCTGTCCAGCTTCATGGAGAAGAGAACGGTACGTTTTGTGTGTGAAGACTCTCAGAAACACATTATTTGTGCGTTAAACATCCTTTGGACTGAGTTGTATTTATTCACTGTTTGTTCACAGCTTTGCCACAGCAGACGGGCCAAAGAGGAGAAGCTGCAACAGTCTATTAACACACATGAACAGTTTTCTGCCAGCCACTAGAACACAAGGTACAAGCCTCACTGCAGTGTCACACAGGGAAACTGGCACATCGACTAACAAACTGCATTTTTTTAGGGTTTTTATACCTTTTGACACCCAAAGTGCTTCATGATGTTTCCATAACAGGGTTGGTGACTAACTAGTTAAAGGTGATGGAGTTACATGATTTAATTACAAAATAAACTGGTATCACTACTAATTACTAATGGAAACTAATTACTTATACAAATATCCATGATTACATTACATTTTGAACAATTTCTCCAAAAAAGGAATCTTTATATTAAATATTAATTTGGGTTTTGTTTTGTCCTGATTTTCACCTCAATTAATTATAATGAAACCAAAGGGAGTTCCCACATTAAAACAAGCGAAAAGATAAACTTATGGGAGTTTCATTTGTAAAAGAAATATTTTCTTGTTTTTCTTGTATTTATTTATTGAATTCTTTAAATGAGGAAATATGACCAAACTTAAGAAGAAACCCCCAAAACAAAATAAAAAAAGGAGCAGAGGAAACCTGCTCCACTTTTCCATTACTTATTTTTACAGCATAGCTGATCATCTTCTCTCTCTCTTTCTGTCTCTCTCTCTCTCTCTCTCTCTCTCTCTCTCTCTCTCTTGGTCTTTCTCGCTCCAGGTTTGTGTGTCCTCAGCCAAACGCTGCCAACTCAAACGATTGATGACGGGATGAAAAGCACACAGGGCCAGCAGGGGGCGCCTTGGACAAAGAGCAAGACGTGACAGTCATGTGGGCATCGAGAAAGAAAGACAGAAGCCGACTGTGCCCAAACCTGAGCTGTACAGTTGGAACCAGACACTGTCGAGTCCCTGCAGGAGGACAACGAGTGACACGAGCTTCACCGTTCCAACCGCACGACAGACGATTGAGTTCATTGAGGATACATTGTGTTGCACATGCTGTTGGTTCGGTCTTTGACGAGTTTGGATACTTTTCGGCTTTAGTTGAGTGCACTTCACCAGAGCTGTAGGTGATAAAGTGTGTAGGACAGTATTCACCGTCTTAAATTTTCTGTGCGGTGAGAGTGAAAGTCAGGATGAAACAATGGTTAGAAGGAGTCTGTACGTCCCCTCACAGTCACAGTCACACAGAAGTGTGTGTGTGTGTGTGTGTGTGTGTGTCCTTCTGATGAACCCAGTGTGAACATCAGTGTGTTCTCCTGAGCATTCTTTCGCACTCTGACAAGTCAAACACACTGTGTGAACTCATTCATCCTACTACTGTCTTCAGTGTTCTTACACTGTTTGGTCACGTGCATGGAAACACACTGATGTTCACTGATGCTCTAGTGAGTACCACAATTATGTGCCCCAGCCCCCCACTTGTGTTTTGAATGTTTAATGAATAAAACAGCGTAGTAGATGTGGGATAATACTGAGGAAGATGAAATGCTGCAATAAAATTTAATGACATTGGATACTGTATTTATATGATGTTAATAATAGGTCATATTGTAATCCACAACTACGACACCTTGTATTATATGCTCTTATTTAATTTGTTAGGGTATTAAAGCATTTACAGTATTTTCTGCTTTGTATGTTGATAAAATCACACGACTGATCGCGTTCATTCATACATCTGTTCTATCATGAGGAGGTAAAGCTCGTTTCACATTCACATTTGTTGCAGTTGCAGCACATGAACACATCAGATCCAGATCCTGTCAGATTTTTGTACTGCTTTTTCCATGATGACTTAGAACTATTGCCAGGATGTTGTTGCAGGTTAGTAAACTACCTGCACACATACTAAAAGAAGGTACACTAAACAGTAAATAGTATTTGGTGGTAAACAACCAGTGAGAACACATTAGACCATAATTATACTTTTATGAAAGTGACTCCTAATCATATATATATTTGCATAAATAATTGAAATAACATTAACATTTGTTTTAAATGAATAAAATAAGTGGGGGGGAAAGTTTATAGCAGTGGTAAGCACAGGAGCTCCTCCAGAGCAACAGGCGGCGCTAAGTGTGGCATTTTCCGAACCGGATACGAATAAATCAAAGAAGAAGAAAAAGCGGAAACCATCAGCGCGCTCTCCGCTGACAAAGGTTCGTTAACGTCTTTACTTTACTTTCTTTACTTTGCACATTTTGCATTCTAAACAAATTCATACTGAGGTTTCACAAAGTGAGACGCTGAAAATGCGAATGCTTTGTTGAAGATAGGTTTTACCGTGTTCTTGCATCTTCTGAAATATCGAAGACACTTTGACTCATCGTCAAAACTCGCAAAAACTACAATTTACCAAACTACAATGGAGTTGTTATGAGAACCGCTAACAAACCCTGTGTGTTTGATATTCGCTCGCTGTAGTGTCTGTCATGTAATATGCATGAATTAAGTTGTTAAAAAATATTTAAAATGAAATGTAGATTACAAACTGGACGTTGTTTCCAGAATATTTTCCTCCTGTATTTGAACTGAGGGGTGTGTGTTTACAGTGTGTGTCCACAGTCATGGCTCCTCCGATGGGAGACAGTCACAGAAGGTTCCTTCAGGCCATGATGGCCAATGGGATTGTTGATGAGAAAAAAGCTAAAAACCTCCACAAACGTTGCTGTGAATCTTACAAATGTGAGTTGTTGTTTTTTTTTTTCTTTTCATCATACGTTTCACAAATAAGATTTTGATCCAGAAGAGACAGAAGAAAACAGTAGATGGGTTCTGATGCCATGTGACCTCCTCAGGTCCTGTATGTTTATTTAAAAATTCATAGTTCTGTTTGTCATAGTCAATACAAATGATCCACAATATCATTTTCAGACATGACCAATGCTGGTGATAATTAATATTTATTATGGAGGTCATAGTGTCTCTTTTATTAGGAAACCTTTATGACAATGACACCAAAAATAACAAAAATACTTTGTAATAAACCATCATTAGCTCAGATGCCAACCTGTCAGTGCACTATTGTCGAATGCAAACAGCTGTTTCTGTATGTAAATGTGAACTTGTGCCCATTCAGGAACTGCTGGTCACTGACAGTCAACGCATATGTTTGTTCACAGCTCATTATGCCGCAGATAAACTGGATGACTTCGTCAACACCATCAACACACACCTGCAGCCCATGTTCATGCAGATCAGAAAAGGGGTGTCTGAGGAC
>CAAKHB010003500.1:5203-29045 GCA_901007665.1 Aeoliscus strigatus
CACACACACACACACACACACACACACACACACACACACACAAAACCCTTATTCAATGACTTAAACTGTCATTTTTTAAACTTGTCACCATTTGACCTTCATGGTGTTTGATTATAGTTTTCAGAAAGAAGTATTTCAAGAAAGTCATGTCAGGACATCAGATAAGCACACACACTCAAACCGATGTAAATATTAATCTATATCATCATTCTGAAGATGACATGCAGTTTTATTTTGAAGACTTCCCATGCCTCATTCTGACGTGGCCATGAAACTGGTGAATTACCCACAGAAGTCACTGATCAATGCATCGTCAATATTTATTCCTCTGGCGTCTCCTATTGCTCCTTCCCTCCATCGCAGGGAAGTTACAGACAAAACAATCTGTGCAACAATTGAAACGCTCAAAGAGGGACGGAGGACACTCCATGACGCAATCAGGTCAGAGTTGGGAAAAAAACAGTGAGTTTGTCGTCTGGATTAATGAGCCTGTGAAACTGCTTCCTGTTGTTGACTTCCTGTCATTCCCACACGTCAGAGCTGGAGTTCGATGGATTCCCACATGCTGATAAAATCTGATACTTGTCGTGACCTTTGAGGACTCACCCTAACTCTCTGTATCTCCCTTAGAAAAGGAGATCTGTCAACTGAATCGATTCGTGTCAGCAGCTGGAGAAAAGGATCAGACTCTTTTATTAAAACGGCTGCTGTCGCCTCCAGATGCTACAACTGATTGAAATGCTGCAGGGACTGTAGCATCAGCTCATATTTTACTCAGACAGGGACTTTTACTCAAAGAGAGAGGACGACAGGTCACTGCAGAGGTCGTCTAAAACAATTCCACAGGGTCCGGCTCTGCGTTGCTCATCGGCTTTAACTCCTGTGTGTGAAACCTCCACCTTCAGCCTGAGTACTTATTCAGTCATGTCACAGGAGAGTTCCCCTCTCTTCCCCTGAAGGATGGCAAGCCGAACTTAATTTGGAAGCAGTTGCTGTATCGACAAATCACTTCCAGTCGGCTTTCACTTTGGGAGTGCTGGGCGGATAAAAGCCCGAGTGTCGTTGGTTCCATCAGCTGCTGCGCTCATCCATCAATAAAAGGTTTTATTAGATGAAGATGTCAAATCGAATCCCGACCTGTGGTTTATTCATTCATAGCGTCATGGCAATATATCACATCAATTACTATTTGTAGTTGACTTACTATTCGTCCAAATGGTGTATTTGCAGCTGAGAAACAGTTGTGGGGTTCTGGTCGATGATAAGTAATAAATGGTGACTGCAATCACTTTTCTGATCATACATTTTATTCAATTCCAGAGTTGTTGTTTTTCATGTTTTACCGTTTTAATTTGCAAATAATGTTATTGTTGTCTGAAAGGGTTTTTTTAATCTCTTTTGTTGCACAACTGTATATTTACAGTTCTTCTTTCTTTTAAAAAAGGATTTGTAAATAGACTTGCAAGTAACCTGTGTGTACCAGCCTCCAAAAAATTTTCTCTTTTCTTTTTTAACCTTTGTTATTTGGCTACTGGAACATTTTAATCTTCTCAAAGGATGAATTAAGTACTTTCTATTCTATTCTACAACACACATGTTGTATAATATGTGCAAATAAAGATTATCATCGTTCATCGTAGTAGTGACACAAATGTTTTACAGCACCAGCAGCAAATATTTACCGATGGATGAACCACGCGGCGCAGAGCTGCAGGTCAGAGCTCTGAGGTCTACAGGGATCCTTTCCCGACACCAAGCTGGTGACACTGAACTAACAGAAAGGGAGTCTTGTCTCCATCATTTAAACATAAACAGCCCATGGGGCCACCGATCTGCAAACGGTTAATGGTCCTACATAATCACTTTGCTTGTTTTGTTGAGGCACTTGATTACATTACATAAAGGTGATAACGTAAATGGACACAATTCTGAAAGAGGATTGTCAAAAAAAAATATAATGCACTACAAGGGATTTTAACACGTGTCTAATCAGCAAGAGGCATTTGTCACCACAGATACGGACGTACTATAAATCCTATAAATAATGTATTTATATATAAATACTACAAATATATCCTTTGTACTCCCTCTGTTTTTTGTTGCTGTTGCTATGTGCTTGTTGACAGTGCCATCAGAGTTTGAGTTATAAAAGGGTCCAGAGCTGAGGGAAAAGGTACTTATGAGCTGTACGTTGAAAGAATCAAACCACAGACACAAAAGAGAATGCATTCACCCAATGAAAGATGTCTAGGGCCACACACACACACAAACACACACACACAGAACTGTGTGTCTCCTTGGACCAATGTTCTGACAGGAGCTGTGAAGGCAGGTAGAGGTAAAGAGGTGCCGTGGTTGCAAACCCATGTGTGGAGAAAGAGGGGGTTTAGACAGACCCGTTTCTTTAAAGAAACAATCCCACATGAGTTGGAATGTTCCACACTTAAAAAGCGTGGTGAAATAAACCAATAACATTACCAGATACAGGTATGATTCATTTATCTCTTCACCTGGTCTACAATCCGCTCAAATTAATCACCGTTCACACAACACTGCCACAGATCAATGGCCCAACACATCATCTTGTGCTTCTACTGGCGCGCGCACGTGCACACACACACACGCACGCACGCACACACACGCACGCACACGCACACACACACACACACAGTTGTTTACAAGCAGTATTACACAAGCTGGGATGGCAGAAGCCTTCAGAGGACATTGCTGTTGATATTAGCAGCTCGCTCTGCTGGAACTGGCTCTTAATTAAAGAAGCCCACATTGTTCCTGGCAGGAAGGGACGGCGGACATCTTGTTTGTACACCTCAGGGAGAGTTGAAGGAGTGACGGCTCTAGTGATTAATGAATCACTCAAAGTGAAGCACATTAAATGTGTCACGTCTCCGCAGCAAAGTTTGTTCACACTGGTTTTACAGCGCAATTAGCCTCTGATTAGCTGAAAACTACCAAGGAGTCAGCAGCTCTGGACGCCAAATGATGTGTCTCACTACGACAGCAGCGTCAGTCATTCATAGAGGAGGACAAAGATGTTTGGAGCTGCACCCAATGAAACGATGAACTGAAGATAATGTAGCGACATCTAGGTAAGGAACATCTGGGAGTTCTCATATACCTTCGGATTGTGTGTGAGCGCTCAAACCTCTCAGGATGTCACGTCAGAGCTCAGATCATTTCCAGCGCTGATGAACGGTGTGATCATTATTTTACTGCTGAAGCAGACTTATTACTGCAGCAGTTTAAGTTCCCCTGCTGTTTGAAGTGGGTCTCCCCAGGACGTTGCCCGCGCCCGACTTCATTTATAATTACATATATATCTCCTTAAATGTTTCCCAGGAGCTGCAGCTGAAATAAACCCACATGCCCCATTAAGCCTCCCACAGCAGAGAGTGTGTGTGTGTGTGTTCGGGGGGGGGGGGGTTATCACTGATGTCTGAGCAGGTTCCTGGAGCTATACATCAAACCAGAGTCATTTCAAATCGACATTAAACTTCACCCTTGTAACATCGAGCCAGAGCCAGCTAAGGCTGTTGGTGGGTCAGACTACTTCCTGGATGGGTCCAGCCAATCATACACACACACACACACACTCATATTCTAAGGCTCCAATTAACCTAAATATGTGATTTTTAACACAGAATGGGACTTTTTAAGAAGCACTCCAAAGCGCTGCACAACAAACTAGTGGTGAAAAAGCCTCTGGCGTCAGTGTCTTCTGGTCCCGACCACATACCGCGGATCAGCAGCTTCACCAGCTGAGGTCTAATTCAATCAGACTAATGTGAAGCTCTTTGGATGAGACAGTGGCTGGAGGTCCAGGTCCAGTTATAGACCACACAAACTTGTGATGAGAACAAACGTTTTTTCCTGTCATCCACTGCTGCTTCGTCATCCTGTAAAAATCAGACTGACGCTTCAACAGTGTCCACGGACACACTCCAAAAACACTAATTGATATCCTCTCCCGAAGTATTTTCTCCGCTTAGGACCAAAGAAACTCTCCTGAGGTGTCGCTCAGATTTCACACTGATGGACAGGACAAACAATCCTGAGCAAACTCCACATCACATGAGGGCTCAGCTGGTGTCTGATGGAACTCAGGTCGTCTCTCTCCCCTGACATCATATTTGTGCCAGAGCTGCAGAATACAAAGCAGCTGTTTTTCCATCTGAGACATGCTGACACAGACACACACACACAAGAGGAAGAGCATGGGTTTGGGAATGTCTGTGCACACACAAAAGACCAATCAGACACATGAAAAGGAAAGGGAGGATCCTCCAGGATCAGCTTTCTGCTGCAGTTCTTCAGAGCTTCAAACAAACCAACACGGCTCAGAGAAGTGACACCTCTCACATAGAAAACACACAAACCAAACATGAGAGGTGCAGGTTGCTCCTCTGTGGTGCCTCACCCCATGGAACAGGATTTCTTTCATTAAAAGCACCGGTGGCCTGTTCTGACCCCATCTACACGTGTGATGAGCTCAGCAGTGGAGAGCTGCACCTAGAGGCGGAACGTTCCTCCATTACATCGGAGAGGACGACGAGATGCTGGCGGTTTCACTGATTTTGTTATTCTAAGATCTGAACTGCACCACAGCTTTTTACTTCTTTGCCCCCAACAAGAGAGAATCCCTGCAGCATTTGGATGGAACGTTCCCTTCCAGAGCAGCAGAGGAATCTCACATCCCGTCTCAGTGTGGCACAACTTTATGCTTTAAGCCACATGGAATCGGGGGGAGACAGGAGAGACGTCTGCTGGACAGAAAGGAAAAAACAAACAAGCAGTCTGACGGAACAGCACCATGGCATAACGGGACACACAGGACATGTTTCTGTGGTGATGTTCTATTGTTTATTCATTCATTCATCTTCTGCCGCCTATTCTGGTTACGGGTCATGGGTGTGCTGGAGCCGATCCCAGCTGTCAGT
Organism: Aeoliscus strigatus; assembly: GCA_901007665.1. Taxonomy (NCBI): domain Eukaryota; kingdom Metazoa; phylum Chordata; class Actinopteri; order Syngnathiformes; family Centriscidae; genus Aeoliscus; species Aeoliscus strigatus. The sequence goes on from CAAKHB010003500.1 coordinate 10,159, forward strand.
GGGTGGACGGCGGGGTACACCCTGGACGAGTCACCAGCTAACGAGTCGCAGGGCTTGTATTGTTTAAATGAAATAAAATAAAATATAAAAATGTACTCATAGCGATACCTCTATGGCTATAAAATCCTGTTTTCTCTAGTGGTTGCATCGCAAACTGAAACTATGTCAGATCCGGTAGGTAAAAGATATCAAAATAAGATTCAATATTTAACCTTTCAAATGTATTGCCGTCTGGCTTTGCCGTTAACGGTTTTCTCTGGTGGCCTCGCCAGTGTTTTACCGTCTTTCTCTTGTCCACTAAGAAGTCCTCCGGTTTGTCATCTGCCGTTTCCCTGATTCCATGTGACAGCAGCATCAATCAAACAGATCTGGATGAAGATCATGGGTTCCAGAAGAAGGCGGCGGCTCCGGCTCAACGTGAAAGTGAGTTAATGGTTCTGAAAGGCGCTGGAGGGGCTGACGCAGACTTTCAGACCAGAGGAGCAGTTCACTTATCAGAGGGAAACGTGATATTAGACCTGGAATGGAGAATGCTCCTGCAGCCACCCACGCACGCACGCACGCACGCACGCACGCACGCACACACACACACACACACACACAGAGGATGCTGTTTCTCAATATTTGTGTCAGTCACACCTTCTTGAAAATATTCTCAATTCCATCCATTTTTCTGTACAGCCATTTTCCATTAGCAAAAGACATTGTAAAATTCCCACCATCAATGTTTCTCCAGGAAAAAAATAAAAACGCCAGTGATTAAGGGAGTTATGTCACCGTGCTTCTTTGCAAATGAAAAATTCTTCTAACGCTGTGACATTAATATTCAACGGCTCCGGAGAAGCGGTGTAGTCTAATTTGAAGTTACTCCAAAGGGTTCGGAGGATTTACGCTTGTCCTCGGCTCCATTTCATCAGTGGGATTCACATTAATTCAATCACATCCAGAGACGCCAAGCAATTTGACACCACTGAGGCTGCATTTGAGGAGTAAGAAAGCAAGTTTGACTTCCATCTTTCTTGCTTGCATCGGAATGTCCTCCTGCACAGTAAATGACATTTGCATAATGGTCACACGTTGACACACAAGCTGCTTCACAAAAATACATCACAGAGCAGAGTCATCTCCAGCATCCTGTCCACATGAGATTTATGCTTCTACATCAAACCCACAGCGTAACAGAGTACACACGCAGAAGTAGAAATGATCTCAATGGGGTCAGACACCTGCATAGACGGTGTTAACTCTACACAGAAGCATCAATCCAGCTTGAACCCTGACACAATCATACTGAATTGAACCTACGCTGTCCGCGTAACATACTGTGACATACACCCACAAACACTCAATCAATCCATGATCAACTTTTCACCATTATTTTAAAAGGAATAAAGTTATCTTGCGTCAGTGGTTGTTCAGCCACATTTCACTACTAGTCCCTCCATTAATAAATGTGATGTCTGATGTGTGTCTGCGTGAGCGTGATGAAACTATGGTATCAAACATCTGCATTAACGATCAGTGTGACGCTAACGGGGTCCCAGTCCTGTGATAAGAGTTCTGTGCGGCGGATGTAAAGCTGAGAAGACTCGTTTGCCGTTATTTCCTCGAACCACCCACAGATGTGATTATTACCTTCCTGGTGTGTTTGATCTGGATGAAACATTCCCTCTGCTGCCAGCTTCCCGCGTCCAGGTCTCTCGGGTCGACTCGTGGGAATAATGGAAGTCACAGCTGCTGTTTCCAATCTTGAAGCGAATCAAAGCGCAATGTTTTCATCCTCCGTTCAATCAAACACTCTTGTCATGGTGGATATTACTGGAGGAAATTGGAAAGATGATCGTATATTTTCACGAACTGTGGAGAGGAACCAATTCAGACCAATCTGGATCTCTGAGCGTCCAACAGCGGTCATATGTGATGCCTGGAAGAGGACTGGGATCACAGGAGGACATGTTTGGAATGCTGCTCTATAAATGGCTCCACAGATGCCAGCATGACTGAATGTGAAACAGCACAAACTGAAAGCTGATGATACAAAGCTTCTCTGGCTGATACCAGCTGACTCCCAGCAGGAGCTGGTTGGTTCAGGTGAGACAGGAAGAACTGAGGCAGGTCCCCCACAGGTGTCAGACACACAACCACAGCATCACAGGGCCGGCACTGAGGAAGAAACTAGCACAAGGAAACTACAGAAGGAAAACAAAGAAACTTCCCTTCTCTGACCCCTCACAGGAGGAAGTTGTTTTTCTTCTTCCAGCTCAGTGTTTATCTGCTCACACACCAGCTGTGAAGTGTGCTACCGCCCCCTGTAGGACTGGAGTCGTAACACTGGCTCACTGACGCAAAAACGTGCTGTCGACCACACCGCCAACTGAAAGCTGTGTTTGGAAACCACAACCTCAAAGTGGTATTGTGTCTTTAGACAGTTGGTCAGTGACACTGAGTCCAGAATGAGAAACGTCTCCAGAATGAGAACCTCTCACTCGGGGAACTATCTCACCAGACTGAAGTTGTGACGGGTGTTAATGACAGAAAAAAAGAACTGGAGCATTTATTCCACTGCTGGCATTGAAAGCTGCCATACACAATTTTCCAAACATTTGAGGACAGTGTGAGACACTTTTGGCCTGTTTGTCACACTGGGTTGATGGACTTTTTTCATTAGAAATTAGGTAATAATGTTCTGAGCACATGAAGCGTCATTGATGACTTCACAACATTTGAAAGGACAACAGACTTAAGTCAAAGCGCCAAAGTGTTTTCTTTGTATTTAGAGGCTGATGATTGAGACTTGACATGGAGCCGCAGTGGAACACACTTCGACTGCAGCATTCAGCGTTCTCCAAGTTAACAAAGTCGGTTCCACTTCAAGTCCAAACAGTGTTTGTCTATTGTTTGTTCAGGTGCTCAGATACGTCACAAGCTGCTCGTAAATATGGGCGACCACTGAGTCAGCACTTTACATTCACCAGCGCATCAACACCAGAGAACACATAGCCTATATTTAAATTTCAGAAGCTGATCCTTCATCTCCTTTAATTAGCTGCATCACCTCATCAGGGAAGAGGAGGAGAGCAATCCATGAAATCTTCTCATTCCCTCTGAAATCTGAGCACACATGACTCATCAGGGACAAGGGAGGTCGTGTTCACAGTCGTTCGCTCCAACCCAGAACCAAAACCCATGTGGATGTTCTCTGCACATCTGTCCTATTAACACGCTCAAGAGCATCCTGCTGTCGATTGGTGAACAACCTGCACTGCGCTGTGATTTCCTTCAGTCTCATGTGGAGATGAGAGGAAACAGACCAATTGTCTGACGCACAGAAACAAGTCTTCGTTGTTGCACATCAAACATGTACAACCTGCTGTTTCTAACCGATTTGACTTTTTCTGTTCGAAGACAGCCTCCAGGTGATTCACTGATACCAGGGAATGAAACAATCTACAGTCAGTAAAGTCAGAGCCTCAGCAGGTGAGTTTTCTCTGTGGTCGACCAAAGGTGCAGTTAACACGTTACGTTCTTTGTCTCTGTGCTGCCTGATTCATCATCATCATGATCATTATCATTTATTAACTCACAACCATGTACAGGGTATGGAGCACAAATATACGTACATATACAATAGAAACCACCAAAACAAATATATCACTTAAACAAAGGTATTACACTCACATTCACTAAGAGTTCACTAAGAGGTGAAGGGTTCGCTAACAAAGGAAAGTGTCATAAGGTTCAGTATAAAAAAGGCCCAGTAGGTCCTTTTTTTCCCACAAAAGAAGAAATGCAACTTCATTTAAGTGCCTGATATTACTTCCTCTGGACTCTAGGAAAGAGGAACACAAAGTACGCACACTGAGTTTCACTTCTCATTTACTTTCTTCTCAAACGAGTGGACTGCTGCTGAACAATGACTAATGTTCACATATCTGTACCTGTGTACGTGCAGAGGCCAAATCAGTTCACATCAGCCAAAAGGTTTAGCAGCTCTCAATCACACCTGAGCGGTTATCAGAAACTCTTTGTGACATCAATCGCTCAAAGATCTCAAACACGGTAAACATGTTGACGACACCTCACAGCAGCTTTTTCCCCGTCAGAAAAGTCAAATTTTCTCACTTTACTCCTCAGCTAACAGGCTCACAAATCCACCAAACTCCACTTTATTTGCCTCCTTCACAACCTGCTTCCTGTCCTCCTGTGTATGCAATGAATTCAGCGAGAGCACCTTGAACCTGCAGCTTTCACTGCTGCACCACTAGAATCACACAAGACTTCATCGATCATTTGGAAGCAGCCCGCCCAGGTGAACAATAATACATTTATTTATTTATTAGCAGCATTGGAAGCTGCAGAGCCACAGTTATACTAGAAAACAAACCACATTAACTAGGTACAACCCTGAATGAGAACTCCAGCTCATCCAAAGTATATTGCCTTTAGTTTTCAATTATATACCTATGATAAAAATTACAGGCCTCTCTCATCTTTTTAAGTGGGAGAACTTGCACAATTGGAGGGGGGCAGGGCTAATGGGCTGCATCCCATCCCTCTTATTACAAAGATCAATGTTTAATATCCCGACTGAAAAGGAAGTGGAGCGGAGTCCTTAACAATGAACAAACTCCTCCTGTGCATTAGCTCCTTCTGTCGCCCACTCAGCCCGTCATCATCCGACCGGGACTGAACACAAGGAGAGAGCATCCATGGGAGGACTTTGGAATGGAGATACACAATCTCATCATTGTTCCAAACCACTGACTCTTGTAAAGCAGCGGTGATGAAGAGTTGTGAAAAGGAAGCATCTGATCAATGACAAAAATTAAACAGTTTTGTGAACAGAGAGGATTTGCATGACGGTGGCGCACGCAGCTGATACCAGAACAACTCAACGTGTTCTTTCAGACACTGGCGAACACGAGCCGCTCATGTCTCATCACGACATGAGAGGGTTAACAGCCAGCACGCCCGATCTCACCCATGTTGCTCAACGAATGGATGGCAACATGACTTTATTCAAATTAATTATCACAGGAGAGAACAAGAGACAATCCATGACAAAGAGAAGGAAGAGAAGAAATGCTGCGACAGGTGTGTGTCAGATCAGACCTCTGACACAAACGCACTTGACATCAGTGACAGAGTCAAAGGAGGGAATCCAACTGCCGTTGTTCCGTTTCAAAAAGCGGCTTTGTTCTTCACAGAACCTTCTGCCAAAGGTGGCAGAGAACTTCAAAGCTCTGAGACAGCAGCCGATATGAATATTCTATTCCTGTGTTTGACTCAGACGTACGAGTCAGACAGGAGCTGCTGTGAATTCAGAGTCCAGATGTTAAAGGACAAACAGCAGAAGGGACAATTCACGGGCCAATTGATCTGATCAATCAACCCAATTGTTGTGGAGCAGCTGGAACCGATGAATCCATCCTGGTGGCTGATGAGTTTTAAACATGAGTAGAAAGCGTCGTACTCTACAAAGTGATTTATGTTTCACCTAACAATGTGCAACATGTCAAAACCCTGCAGAGCCATCGACCCTGCATCACACAAAATTTCACCCCTGAAAAACAACATTATTGCCTGAAAGTAGCGTGAGACAGATGTCAGACATCGGTCAGTCAGCACCAGCACTCTGACCTGCAGAACCCACAGTTCAAATGTGACATCAATGAGGACATGGCTGCTGTTACCAGCTGGGGCACGATAGTGAAAAATCTCTCTGGATATTATTATATCATATTCTTTTGTTTTATATTATTTCATATTACATTACAGTTCATAAATGCTTCTGAATGTAAATAATAGAAAATAAACATTTATAAAAGTAAAATAATAAGTAATAAAATTATAATAATTAAAAATATAATAATTAACTGAACAATTTATCAAAGTAAAAAAGTCTGTAATGCAGCTGTATTTCAGAGTCCATTAAAGGGTTAACAGAGGCAGGGGTTGTGACATGAATCATCAGAGAACAGTATTTTGGGCGGTTCATGGGGCTCTGGGGTCATGCAGGGCGTCTGCTCCACTGGCTGGTCTGACATGGGCAGTGGCCGGAAGCTAATCCCTCATTGGGACAAATTATCTTGAGTCTCTGGTGAGACGACAAATCACCACGGCTCGAAGGATCAGACGACGGCATTCCACCCGCTCATTTCCACCACAGCTCCTCAACGTGGGACGGACAGGGGCAGGAACTACTTCCCTCCCTTACTCCTTCTATACACCAGCAGTTGTATAGAACATTAGAGCAACCACATATGGGAAATTCATCGACAAAAAAATCAATCAGAAGCACTGGAACACCGGTCACTTTCTTCTTGAAATTGCAACTGGAATTTACACCTGTGACACACCCTGACGCCCTGTGACATGCCCAAAATGCCCTGACGACCTCTGACCCGCTGACGTGATCGTCTGTGCATTGTTCTCCCATTTCCGCCCATGATATCCCCTTCCTCACACTCACACACACACACACCTGACTGTAATGGAGGATGGCGTTTAAGGGGAAGTGTTGACATTCCACACATCCTGAAAAAAATCTTGTATACACAACACACACAATCCCAGGAGAACTTGTTTTGTGTGTGCGTTCCCCTGTGCTGCTATTTGCACAACATCCAGTGCCAGCGAGGCGTATGACATCTTGTTTTATTCATACTGGAACCGCCCACATGCGACGGCCGATTGATCTCTGATGGTTTATGCAAACACTGACAGGTTGTTGTGCTGCTTCACTTTCACGGTGTTCCTCCTGTAAATGTAGAACTCGTCTCTGGGTGACACGCCACAATAGAGAAACACTGTGACACAAATAAGAGAGGACCTTGTGAAACACTCAGGTTGTGTTATAACATGTGATGTTCAGGGAAGGTAGAAGAGTTTGTCCAGTGGATCCATCTGACATGTGCTGTGCCGCCCGTCCCATCTGCTCACATTGGATTTATCTCCGTCAGAGTAGGGTTGGACTATATGGACCAAAAGTCATATCTCAATCTCTTAGGCTGAATATCGATATACGATATATATCTCAATATTTTTTCCACAAAGTGAGAGCAAAGGCTCAGTCAACGTCAAAGCCAAATATGTCACAATTAGTTTAACTGAAACCAGGTACAGTGAGCAGTTGAAAAAGCAAATGAATAAATAATGAACAGGTTTCTTCACCGGTTCAGAAATAAATGCTCAGTTACTCAAATAATAGAATGTAAACAGAAATGCTGTAATAATGGAGCACATTTTTTTAAGTCAAAGAGCCATCAAGTGAATTTAAATAAAAAGTATTTAAAAATAAAAATCCCCTAAATAAAAATACTCTTTAAAAAATAGTCTTGTTCTGAAATAAATAAATATATTTATATGAGAAAAGTGCAATATCAACATTTTTTCTTCTGGAGCGAGTCACAGTGCAGATTTGAACTATATCAATACATGCGATATTGCCTAATTACATATCGCCTTTAAAAACATACCAATATATTAAAAATATCGATATACATCCCCCAGCCCTGTGTCAGAGGCATGATGAGCAAACCACCTAATGAGATAAAACCGTCAGTGCTCTGAACTCAACTGTCATAAATGTGTTCAAAAAAACTGATCACATTTGTTCCATGGCTCCTTCTACTGCGGCCTCATCACAGCAGACGCCTTCTGAGGCATCCACAGCAACGACAACGGGACTCATTAGACTTGGTGTTTGGAAACTTTGCTGAGGTTCAAAAAGTACAGTCACAGTCTGAAACAGCCCCTGAACTCGTTGCAACAGAGATCTAGATGAAATGTCAGCACGCTACTTTATCAGGGCCAATTTGTGCGACAGCCCGAGCCGGAGGATCACAGATGAGAAAAAACAGGAGAAATGTAAAATGGAGTCAAACCAAAAGCACGATTCTTGATGTCAAAGTTCCAAACATGGTCTGGGTTAAACGTGGTTATATCACAAATTACATTACAACGTGATGTTCTTCCCATTTCCAGTGTCTATCATGAGATGAGTTTACCTTGTGATGAAAGAGCTTTTGATCACACGTTCATCTACAACATTCTGGCTTCAGTTTCAGATGATGAGTTCACAGACTTAAACACAGATGGTACGGGTTGGCACTAAAGCATGAAAATCCTGTGTACACAGTTGTAGTAAATGTAAAAAGTGCACCTGAATCAGGGTGAACCTGAGCGGTGGCGTTGTGTGAGTGGGCGGGGCTGGGAGAACACACTAAGCCCTGCCCACTCACACAGTAAGTTTGTTCATATCCAGCCAAAACTTTGGGGTTCAGAAACACTTGATTCAGGCTTTTGCGATCCAAGCACTGCCAAACCGCGTCTGACCATCTATGCTGCCTCTTTTCATTCTCGACAAGTTTCTCCGAAGCACACGCTTGACTGTTTCACCCTTTAGCAATTCAACATCCACACACACAAGAGCTGGACTCTTCAAGCCTCTCCTCACACTACGAGAGGAGTTATGTTGTCACACTGAAGCAGACAGAACAGCGCGAGAACGAGGGAAAAAGAAGGTACAACATGATGTACCGTCCATTAACAGTTACTGAAGACATCACTGTATAAATGTATTCTGTGGGTGTACAAGTGGAGGCAGAAAACAAAAACATCGAGGTGTTAGACAAGAGTTGCATCAATGGCCCATGTTCAGAGCGTAGAGGTTGGGGGATGTTCTCCAGATGGAGGTGGTGGTGTGTGTGTGTGGAGCAGCAGCAGCAGCATTATTCAAAGGGTCTGCAGAGGGGGAAAGGTTTCATTAAAGCCTTATTGGAGGGCAACACGTGCACGTACACACACACACACACACACACAGGAGAATAATCTAAAGCGAAAGCACTGTGATACCTTTCTCCAATTTTTTTAGTTTAAAAAATGAGTGCTGACACCAGACGAGACCTTATATAGAATATATTAATACAATGTCAAACATTATTTCTGTACAACAAACAGTGCCGCCGACTGGATTCAAATATCTTTTTAAAAGGATTCGAGCGGATCGATTTTTGGCAGCAAAAAATGCTCCTCAAAGTCGTGTGGTGTGGTGGTTTGAGCCGAGGACAAAGGGCCTGAGACCCACTGGAATACAACCGGGGGGAAGGTGTGTCAGCACAGGAGGGAAGCCTGCCGGCTGCAGGAGGCGCCACTGAGAGGCACATGAATGGTTGCAGTGGTGAGATAACGCAGAGGCCCTCAACTGATGGATGAGGACAGCTCCAAGGTCAGAGAGCGACCAGGAGGTTCATCAGCACTGAGACAGACACAGGTTTGTTTCTGTCTGAACACGCAGCGCTGACTCACTCAAAATTAACCCTTTAACACCCGTGGTGTCCACAGTCCACACTGGCGCTAGCATACCTTGGAGTACCAAATTGACACGACTATTTCAGAAAATGTCCATCGGTTTCTGAAAGCTGAGAAGTGTCACTTGGCTCCCCGACCTGGTGTAAAGAAGGAGCTAGGAGGAGAAAACATCCAACGGTTCATAAAAGTTCTTATTTTTAGGAGTGACAATTCTCAGTTTTACAGGAAACGTTTTTGGACAGCACAAACAATCTCATACAGATGGTACTCCAAAGTGTGCTGGGATGAATGTATCGGCAGAGATATCGTCAACCTTAAAGAGTTAAAAAAAATCTGACAACTGAGCGTGAGTAAAAGTTGTCCAAAATACAAGCTTTGTATGTTTTGTTCTTTTCTGAGTTCTTTCTGCAGCATCAACAAAGAGAGTTTTGGGTATCCAACACCAAACAAATCTGTTTTCAGTCAATTATCAGTGAGTGTGTCCATCTTCTTGTACTTTCTACACAATGTTCTTAAGTAACTTCCTGCTGCTGAGGCCTCTGTGCAGAAATCTCTTCTTATGTCACAATATTTTACATTTCAGATGTTTGTTTGTCTGTTTTGCCTGTTTACTGTGCAGACATGAACATTTAGTGGGTGTTTTGATTTGCATGTGAATGAATAAACAGGGGCAGAGAATGGCTCATTTAAATTCCTGTGATATAATTCTTCATGTAGAAAAGTGACGGCAATTATGAAAAGACTGTCAACGGTTTCCAGAGTTGACAACTGTGATGTCAGACTTCTCACATTCGTCTGTGATATCGCTGCAGATGAGACGCTTAAAGGGGGATTTCACACTGTCAACTGACAACATGTGGTCACACTAAACACGTAAATAAAGACCGGGGGAGGCGGGGTGCACTCTAGATGAGTCGAGGTATGAGAACCATGCCAAGTATGCAGGGAAGACAAGCTCTCCAACAGAGATCGAAACTGCGCTCGGGAGGGAGGAGACAGGGAGACGAGAATAATGAAGACAAGAGGTGAGTGGGGGCAGGAGGTAGATATGAAGGGGAGGGGGGAAGAAGTAGGAGGGCCCAATGAATAAAAGGAGGGAGAGGACAAAACAGGAGGAAGGAAGGGAGGGAGGTGAAGTGGGAGTGAAGGAAGAGGTGGCAGGGAAGGACATGAGTCAGAGAGGAAAAGGAAATCTGGACAGGAAACATCTGAGGGCGTCTGAGAAGTCCTGATTGTCCACCTGTTACTGCAGGCCAGCGTCCATTTCCAGCTGTGAAGGGCTGCGTGTGTGTGTGTGTGTTTGAAAAGTTGTCGGCCTTGTAGAACAGTTACCACCTAAACACCAGTGGCACCATCACATGACGCAAACGGTCCAATCACAGTTGTTGTCATCTGTGGAGGTCCATGCTGCTGCGACAACATTTCGTGGCATATGTTACGTTGTACCCAACGCTAGAGGTAACATGTGAACGACGCCCTAGGTACGATGTCGATTTGACGCAGAAGCATAAACTGGGCCTAAAGCTGTAGGATGTCGACATTACAGCTACAGCCAACACATCACTGGACCACCGCTGCTCTCCGTGCAGGTACCCATACATTATCCTGTCAGGCAACGATGACAAACAACTTTACTAAGTTGTGAAGAAAAGCATCTTTGGAGTGTTGACAAATTCCAAGTAAATAAGGAAGAGTTGGCAACTTAATACTGATGACAGCTCTGTGCAGGCGGTTTGCCAGCACGTTTGTGACTGCATTTGCGTGTGTGTGTGTGTGCAACACTAAAACACTATCCCAATCACACAATCCCTCTTTCCTTGATGAAATCAGGGGTTTTTTTTCCAAAAGAGATTTATATCATTAATCTGACTGATCTGAAATATTCTGTGTTGGTCAGAAAATATGTGTGTGTGTGTGTGTGTGTGTGTGTGTGTGTGTGTGTGGTCATCGCCAGGCTACCAGAATTAAAATGGTAATAACATGGATTTATTTCTGTGGCCGACAGATATTAATTATCAGGAGGGTGAATCCGATGAAATCGGTGACTCCATTAGTTACAGCAGGAGCTGACAAAGGACCCCACACTAACCCCCCCCCCCCCCACACACACACACACAACGCCCCCCCACCATGTGGTGAAACAGCCAAAGTTCCACTCAGCCTGGGATGTAGGGAAGGACAATGTGACGGCTATAACAGATTGTCTCAGGCAAAGAGGAAAAGAAGGCGTTGATGGAGAGGAACAATCAGGGAGGGGGGGGTGAGTGAACGGGTGAGGAAGAAAAGTGCTTGAAGGTGGTGGAGCCAGATGAATGTCTGAATTTACCGTCCTGAACAGCTTAGTTTTCTAACCAGACATCAATTGGAGTTGAGCTGTAGATTCTTTCCGTCGTGAACTGATCTATTGATTTTTGGTCAAGTTGAGGTCAATCTCCTTTTCTGTCCATCCGCTGGTGAAAACACTGACAAAGAAGCATCTGATGGAGCAGCTCCGTCATGTCGCCGTGGACACAGACCCCCCCCCCACCCCACCCCAAAATTGGAAACTTACGCCGCCGTTTCAAGGTTGAACGAATCATTATTCTATTTACAACGCTAACAGCTGAGTCCCATTAATGAAGTCCTAACATGTCAAATAATGTTTTATGAAGAAATAAACAGCTCAACATTGTAATTTTGCTGGTTTGACACGGTTCCTCCTCTCCCTCCTTCTTCTCTTCCTCATCTTAAATTACTTGAATATACTTAAATAAATCTCATTATAGGACTACAGATGGAAATTAGCATCCCTGTTAAATCTGATGCACCCATATTCTCATGTCCATGACAATGACTAATGTCAATGTATGTTGTCCTAAAACTGAAAGTAAATTGTGCACAAACACAAAGTGAAATAAGTGTAAATGAGTCCTTCTCTGTGGTAAAGTGATGTCAGACAGATGTTCCACTGGCTCCTTGTTTGCAGAGACAATGTCCTTGAGCTTATATAAACTTTAAATCTAGAAAAATCCTTTAAACTGAAATCATTTCTTTCAAATGAATGAAAGTCACAGTTCTCAGCTGATTTTCGCAGCTCTCACTTTCCCACACTAACGTGCAGCCACATGAACCAACAGGAGGTGTCACACACGTCTGCACCAGTCACACTGTGCGTCCTTTAACCTCCACAGCCAATCAGAACAGCGGAACAGCACATTCACATACTGATCTACCCACATACAGTTGCTGCTGGGGGGAGGCAGTAACCACAGTGTTTTGGGTGGAGACAGACATGGAAGATTAATGATGTGAAATTAAAGGGAAAAAAAACGTATGAGGTGAAGTCCTCATGTGGTCTCAGCTGGTACTCAAGATAATACACAACAGGTGCTATGGTGATCAAGAACTGTATAAAAGGCATGTAAGGAAAATGTCAGGGATGTTTGCCGGACTCCTCATCAAACTGGTTTTGGTCACATGACCAGTTCCAGGTAAACATTGTGTCGGTGACCTCGTCATCGTTCTACACATGAATCATGTCCACGGCCAGTGAGCACTCATCATACTCTGAGCCGTAAATACGAACTCCACCGTGTTCCTCTCCGCTCATCAAGGCTGATAAACTGCCGCCGTCTGTTTGCTCCGCTCCGATCAAACACAACGATCGCTTCAGTTTACACACACCGACAAATTTACCGCTGTTTAACTGACCATCAGCTGATCCATGCTGCTCATCCTGTCAGGTAGAAAACTGGGCACTTCTGCTGCTGTCTCCATCCCCACCACCACGCCGTCATTCAGTCCCCTCAGACGTCTCCTCAGACACATCTAATCTTCTCATCCCATGCCGCTCAATCTCCCTACAGTCAGTTAACCCAGCAAAGAGAGATTAATGAGCAATTAATCCCTTTGATTCACTGGAACGGTCTCCCGTCCTTTAGCTGCCACAGCGCCTCGTGATAATAATACATGTCATTTGTACGATCCATCTGTTCTTCCACCGTCAGAGCGTCCACCAGCAGCCGTGAGAAAGCACCTAGAGTTACGGTTCTTATTTGTCTTTTCTTTCTTCAGTCCCTGTTGACTGATTTTCGACACAAAGCACTACTGAAGCATTTCTCACAATCCACTAAAAAGACTCAGTGTTTTAATGTGTTTGACAAGAAGAAGAAAACAAGTGTTTTTTTACCCAGTGGGCTGTTTGCTCTCCGGGGAACAGTGATTAATCATAGAAATAAGCTGGCATGTGTTATTTCTGATTAATTCTTCAGCAACATCAGACCCCACAGGCCTGTGCTCACTGGAGGTGGCTATTTCCTGCCTCGCTGTGTCATTAGCTCCGTTATCAGCTCCTGGATTTACAGGTGACTCATGCCCACAGTGAACAATGACACCATACATCAGTCGGTTGCCTGGCAACCATTGTGCAGCTCACAAAGACGGCCTGATAAAGAAATATTTGGGAGAAGCAATGAGCGCCGTGCACTCATTGCAAAGAACTTTGTTTGACGGTCTCTGAACAACAGAACAAATTGTCAGCCCTAAGGTTCTCAGACTGTTCTGCGGATGGTCTCTCAATTTCCTATGTGCAACAACTACCTGTTTTACAGCTGTACACTAAGGTGAACATATACAAAAATGAGGAAATTCCGCACATACGTCCTCAAATCCAACATTTCTGCTCTTATATTTCTGCTACCAGGACACAAAGAAAGCCCACAGCCAAAGTGCACAGGTATTCATGTGCAAACACAGACATAACTCATCCTTTCATTACACCCACACTCCAGTAAACTAACTGTTAAACGTAACTAGTTGTTCAATGACCAACAGGAGCTTCAACGTATAAAAACATGAAATTAAATGACTTTATTACGACAGAAAACGCAGCCAGCAAAAAGACTGCTGGGAGGAGAAGATGAATAATTGTCCGGTTATTTCATTTATTTGATAACAGTGCTCCATGGATTTGTGTGTGTCTGACCCGGTGTGGTGTCATCACTGACGGCCACATATTGATTTTTCATTGTTGTACTGTTTAAATAGGTGAAATTGCATTTTATTGCAGAGTTGTGTGCGCCGCATCGATTCCACTCCGTCACGACGCTCTGTGATTTGTAAGTCATTTCATTGTTCTCAAAAATCAACATTTGGTTTTGACTCCGGTCACTCCCTGCCTTCCAGAGCGACCTCCTGTCCAACTCAGATACCTGTGGTTTCCCTCCATTGTGTTGTCAAGGCAGCGTCAAACCATTTTCACACTGCAGGAACCAAACCAAAGCTGCTGCTCCTGCCAGCAGCAGCTGCCATGGCAGCACACTGGGAGGTCCACTTTACAGGAGGAGCTTTGCTTTCCTCACAGCAGCTAGAGGAACATCTCAGACCTTTGGCTCGACATCTGCTTCAGTGTGGTTCTCCTGTTGGAATGCATGTCACAGCACCACGATAGCAACATCTGTCCACCGGCCACTGGCAGAGCAGCATTTGACGATACAGGGTGTTTAACATGCTGATGTAACAAAGACACATGTTGCCTGAGTGGTAGAAACCCTGAAACAGAAGCGTACCTCCATGAAACGGTACCTCACATACCTCTACACCACCCACAAAAACTAAATGAGGTTGCTAAGTCAACCGCAGCCAGGCTGGCAGAGCCCACTGAGTCCCCTGTTTCTGAAAAAGCTGTAAGTCTTAAGTTTACACAGCAGAAAGAGAGAGAGAGTGTGTGTGTGTGTGTGTTTGTGTGTGTGTGTGTGTGTGTGTGTGTGTGTGTGTGTGTGCGTGTGTGTGTGTGCGTGCGTGTGTGTGCGTGCGTGCGTGTGTGCGTGCGTGTGTGTGCATGCAGAGGGGGTGCTTACACTCCAATGAATTGCTTCAAAGGAAATAATGGTGACATGAATGAGACCAAAGAGACCACGGTGGCCGGCTGGCGGGTCGGAGACAGTATAAACTCTGCCCAGTTAAATTCCACAGCACTTTGATAATAACACTCCTGCTCATATGTCTGATCAACCGGACTAATCCACCGTTCACTCTGCTCACGTCTGACCATTTGCTTCGCAGATCACGGGTCACACAGAGGTGACAAAGACCAGCAGGCACCTCGATCATGTCATACCCATAACTCCCATATGTCCTAGCCATCAGACATGATGATGAAGATTCTCAGTTTCTCACTCACTCACCCGGATTCTTCTCATCGCAGCCACAATCTCCACCCGGCTGCTTGGACGAGTCACATCCAGACTGCCGATGTACTGTCATCAGAGAAAAAAAACAGGTTAGAGGAGACTCTGGCTGATTGAGTAACTGGCGGAACCCACAACATACCGATTAGGGTTATAATTTACACGCCGTGGGGTTGTAGGCTCAGAACATTAGCACATCATGTAGGTTAAGATAAAATAATATAAGATATTCGTTTAGTTATCCCCATGAGGAAATTCACATTGTTAGCAGCAGTGGTACAAACACAGCCATACAAACACAGATATAGATGGACTATGTATGGGATAAAATATAGAAAGAAAAAAGTAAAGATATGCTACAAGTAGTAATTTGCATTTTACTTAAACTACAACACTTCTGACAACAAAATGACCTGTCAGGATTGATCGCTTCGTGGTTATTTCATTTAAATGCCAACAGAAGCTTTATAAGCTGTTATACAAAGAGTTTCATAATTTACAGAAAAAAATACACCACAACACACCACACCACACTGAGCTCAACCTTTGACCCCTAGAGGTGTACATCGCGGTTCCGGCCCTGGCGGCTGCTAATGATTAACCCGCTAACACGGTAGCAGCTAACTCAGCTCAGCTTCGCTGACGGACACAAACACCGACAAAGTGTTCGCACACACGCCACCTGACGGTGGTGGAACGTCCCCAACTACCACTGTCCCGGCACCGAAGAGGAGTTCGTTCTACCTTCGCCTCGAAGTTGATCCCGTGCTGGAACGCGTCCTCGTTGTGCAGCGGGATCCTTAGGTCGGTTCCGTCGTCGACCAGGTTGTACTTGGTTTTTCCAGGCATGTTCCCGGTTGGTCCCAGCGGGGAAACGCGAGGAGGAATCCGACAAAAACAACCTCCGTCCGGTCACAGCGGAGCTCCGCGCCACCGTCCTAGCATTCCGTGGTCGCTCCGCCGTCAGTCGGTGAACTGTCCGGTGCAGCGGAGCCTCCGGTGCCTGACGAGCACAGATGTTTCCCGAGTTTGGCGGTGGCGGGTCTGGAAGTTGTCCGGGTCCTGCCTCCCGCCGCCGGCGTCACTCCCCCGCCTCCTCCTCCTGGGGGCGATTGGACAGACAGACAGACAGACACACACACACACACACACACACACACACACACACACACACACACACACACACACTTCTCGCGCGCGCGCCCGTGCACACACGCATACATCAACACACAAGCACACACACACTCCCCATCTCTCTCTCCCTCATATACACACACACACACCTATGTCGCTCTCTCACACAAACACACCATTCACATATGCGAACACACACATCTCACTGAAGATTCGCGCGCGCGCACACACACACTGTACATGCACGTACACACTCACTCACGCATACATACATCCATGATCACAGACACTTACTGACCGATAAACACACACATACATGAACATGCACACGAGATTCTCTCTCTCTCGCTCTCTCTCTCTCTTACACACACACACACACACACACCTCCCCTCCAGTCCAGTGTTCCTTCACTAAGTGCTGCTCTTCATCAGTGTGTTTAACTCGAGTTCTCCTATTCCGTGACGCGTTCACTTCCTCACTGTCAATTCCAGAAGTTTATTGCGCTACGACGTTTACTTGACAACCTCACGAGCACTAAGACGATGTTTTATACAGATTCAGTTGTGTACAATGGGACACATCAACTCAACAGTGAAACGGCAGCGGAGAGAGAAGCACATTTCTCATCTACGAAATGTCATCAGCTCAACAAACTGTCAGTGTTTGCTCAAAAAAGTCCCAAAGGTTTCAGCGACTGTAAGCGATAATTTGATTTGTTAATAAAGTGATTCTAGGATTCATAACCTAATATGTAATAAGAATAATAAGAATAATAAGAATGTATTATCATGATGTTATGGTGTGAAGATGTAAAAATGAGCAAAGACTGTAAACTAGTGGTCATATTTATGACTGCAGAACATTAGAGTGAAACAACATTCCGAGATGTGAAATGAAAATAGAATAAATTGTCACGCTGGGATTTCGCCACTGGTATATTTTACTGTTTAAAGCTTTGAAAAAGAAATAGAAAAAGAACACTTAAATTAGGATGAAAAATAATGACCGAAACAGTCAAACATCACCAAAACTGCATTTAAATTATAAAGAATAATATAAATCAGTAAAAACATTCATGAAGTCAATTAAATGTAAAACGTCTGCATGAAACTTGCAGGTTTAGTAAAATATGAAAATACTGTAGCATGTTACTTGTGATTCTGTGGCAGAGTACTGCACTACTTGCATCAGGACTGGGAGAACAGATCCAATGATGTGTGAGATGTATGTAATTGCAGCAGTTCTTAGTTTCCTTACATGATGATAAAACTGGTGTGATATCACAATCCCGAGCAAGTATCTGACACCGTGTTCAAAGTTTTCTGCAAGAGAAGGATTTGAAGCCGTTATTTCAGACACTGATAAAACTGGTGTTTGCTGAGACAATGTCCGTTCATGCTTGAGCAGCTGGAATAAAAACCTGCTGCTGATACGGGCTGAGCTGTGCTGTGTTCATGTTTAATGTCATGTTGTATAATGCACACACCATCTGTGTCACTCTGGGAGTAAAGATGCACACTCCCCTCAAGGTGGTCTGAGGGGGGGAAGTGGAGCAGCAGTAATCCACATTCTCAGCACCTCTTTGATAGCTCTGCTGCTAATGGTGTCCTGAAGGCTTTGCAGGGTGACACTGGCAATCATTTACTCCAGGTCAGGTTCACATTTTGTCACAATCCATTTACACTGTGAACAATTGTTTCCTGTTTGACCGTAGAAAACATGAGCTTTTAAAGAACCGAGCCTCGTTCTTTCCAGGGTCATGTTGACACTAAAGGTCACACACAGTGCTCAGACCATCTCAGCCGGTTTATTCGACCCAGAATGTTCTAAGGGAACATTTCTGCAGAGCTGCAAAGTACAATCTCAGTGTCGAATGAACATGTTGATAAACTGGCAGCTCATCATCATTATTATTCACATTTTCTGACAAAAGTCTGTTGAACTGTTTGATGCTTGTGTCCACAAAATAGATGAGCTCTGGGGCCATTCCAGAAGCAGCATGAGTAAAAATCCTGAATTTGATAATGTTGCTAAACTGAATTCAGACATATATGAAACTTTAACTTCAGACATTTGGTTTATTTTCAGTTTACATGAAAGTAGAACTGAAAAATCATGGACTTTCCTTCATTTCAGGATTAACAAACCAAATCGGGCCCCTGGTTTGGTCTTAAATTGGTTAATTGATGTTCATTTCAGTTTAAGTGATGGTTAGAAAAATAACAGGCATTTGAGAAAGTTAAACTCTCACAGACATATTTGTGTTTCTATTG
>CAAKHB010003504.1:6060-17245 GCA_901007665.1 Aeoliscus strigatus
CCGGCTCCGCGAGCCGCTGCAGCCTCTAATCCGTGATTTACCCCCGGTCCTAATGCTCCTAAAGCCGCAGCTGCTCCTGCGGCCGCTCCGCGACAGACTGCGCTCCGCTCGCGTTATTAATAATTCACCTAATGATTCAGCAGCGGCTCCACCTTCGCGGCTGATTCCCGCCTGCTGCTGCGTGTGTGTGTGTGTGTGTGTGTGTGTGTGTGTGTGTGTGTGTGTGTGTGTGTGTGTGTGTGTGTGTGTGTGTGTGTGTGTGTGTGCGCGCGCTACGCGGGCTGCGTTTGTACCGCGCACGGAGAGCTGTGCTTTTACGCGCCGAGGAGCCCCGCTGGAGCCCCGCTGGAGCCCCGCCGGAGCCCCGCCGGAGCGCCGCCGGAGCCCCCACCCCCCCGCCGGAGCCCCACCGGATCAACGCAGCGTTCGGCCGGCGCAGCCGCTGTGTGGTCGCGATTGGAAGACGCGAGCTGCTCTGTCATCTCGTCAGCTTTGAGGAGGAGGCGGCGAGGGACCAAGGGTGCCCCCCCACCACACACGCACACACACCCCAACCCGTGTGTGTGTGTGTGTGTGTGTGCGTAACGCCGTGTGTGTGTTCACAGCCACTGAGAGGAGAGAGAGGAGAGAGAGAGATACGAGGCTAAAACAGATCGGACGCGCCGCGCAGCAGACAGCCGCTTTTGGACGCGAGACAGAAGCTGCACACTTCAACCGGAAAATTATACTTTTTATTTTTGAAAAAATAATAATAAAAAAAAAACGTACTTTGCATCACTTATCCCGTCCGTGTATATATATTTTTGAAACGGTTTTACTGAAATAAACTGGGGTGACTTTTACGCGTCAGTCGATTTGCTGGACAAGTTTGGACGCACCTCGGAACTTCTCCGCTCCTGGCTGCGGGACATGGACACACGTGAGGCCGGAAGGCGGTGAATTGTCGGTGCTGCTGCTGCTGCTGCTGCTGCTGCTGTCGTCTTCTTCTGTCCTCCTCTGCCCTCTTCGAGCTCACCCACTCTGGAGACACTTGGGAAGGAGCGCGTCCTTTCCATGAGGACCTACGGCTGACTTCTTTCAACCTCCTGTTCTCCTGCTTCCGGCAACACCGAAGAGAGACCAAGTCTTCCTCCCTCAGCTCTCACTCCCTCTCTCTCACTTTTTTTTGGAAGCTGAACTTTAAAAGGAAAATGGGGCATTGAGAGAGTTGGCAGATCTCCCCGCGCTATAATGGTACGTGCTGTGTGATTCAATCGTTCCCTCCGCTGCCTCTATAGGCTCAAACCTATGGAACCACATTAAAAAAAACACACCAAATTCACAAGAACTGCTTTTAAAGGAGCCGCAGAAAGCCAGTACATCGGCCTCCACTTGTGTGTGTATGTGTGTGTATCATGAGTCGTCTGTTTTTATTGAAGTTCGTCACATAGTCTTTGTTTTATTGTGCGTGATTATGCACATGACGTGTGTTTGGGTCTTTTGCAGAACACACACACACACACACACACACACACACACACACCACACACACACACACACACCCCCCCCCACACACACACACACACACACACACACACACACACACACACACACACACACACACACTTCCACATCAAGTGCAGCATTAAGAGCTTTTTGTTGAAGGAACTTGTCAGACACCGTCTCAGGCTCTTTTGTTGACTTCAGCTTTACAACTTTTCCAATTAAACATGATGTGTGTCATGATTCATTAACATGATCATAACACACAAACAACAAAAAACATGAATCGAGAATGCACATAAATATAATGAATGTGATATTTTTAATACAATTCACAGCTGGACTCTTAAACATGAAATAAAATGTAATGTTTCATGTAAACAGAATAATGACGTAGATATTTATAAAAAAAAATGTATTGTCTTATACAGCAGTTAATTCACTGGCATTAATTCATTATTTATCTTTTTTAAATTCACATTTTATAAAGTATATTTTGCATATTTATGTGTTTAAGACCAAAGTCAGATTCAGCATCAACAGTCGTAAATAAACAATAGTGCTTCAGTTCATATTCTGTATAATGCCATAAATACTGAAACCGCTGATGACACACACACACACACACACAAAAACACACATACTCACACACCTGCAGGAAGAACATTTGAATTAATTTTGCTCTGTCACATTTCTTTCTCTGAGATCCAGAGCAGCCGTCACACACTGATGTGATTTGTAAAATCATCTGACCAAATACTTTCTTTCATGTCAATGCACATTAAGAAATAGAAGGGGGGTTGCAGTGCTGATTTTTCCTCTGATTGTGGGTCTATATTTCACAGTTGGTTGCATTGCGGTTGTTGTTGAGAAAAGCTGCCAGCCACTGAAGTTCTCCGTCAAATCAAAGCCAAGACTGCTGATGGTGCCAAGCGAAGGAGGTGGCATGAACTTTGCTATATCATTAAATACATTTTTAGAGGGTTATTTCAGTTAAGTTGGAAGCGAGTGAGACATTTGAAATGAGCTCAACACACTGTTATTGAGTCATATCCAGTGTGTGTGTGTGTGTGTGTGTGTGTTTGTGTGTGTGTGTGTGTCTGTGTGTCTGTGTTGTAATGTAACGCTACACTTCCTGGTCTTTGTGGTGAACTCTGCTGCATTAGAACCATAACCACAAGAAAATCTCCCCACGGATCAGTCCTTGTGTGACACAAAGGCTTGATTGTACCAGCCCAAACCTCATTGTTAAAATCACTTATCCAGTGCGGCTAGGCCTTAACTGAGTGTGGTTTGGCCAATAGGAAAGCTTGAACAAGGATCCATGGAGGCAGAGGGATGCCAGTGGCATCGGGTTATCTATTGTACGAGAGCAGCGTGAGCAGAATGTTGCAGCCTGGAAAGTTCAGCGTTACAATCGGCGCGGTATTATCTGAAGGCCGCCGTCTGTACTTAGCCTCTGCAGCGAGATCAGAAGATGACAGGAGCGGATCTCGAGGCATGTCGCGAAGTGACGCACCGTTCAGATTTGTTTGACTGTAACACATTGGCTTTTCACATCTGTTAATGCGCCGAGTTGCAGCGTTCTTTCAGCGAAACCACTGGATTGTTTCTGCCGGATGTTGTTTGCCTGACATCGTCCAAAAATGATTTTAACACCTCGCCTCCCGCAGTCAGACCTCCATAAGCCAAAGTCTTTACACCTCATGCCTTATAAAGGGAGCCGCCGTTTACGATGGTGTAAAACACAACTGCACAGTGATGCCAAGTGCAATCTTCAGCACCGCATCTTGGCCGCACTTCTGACCCAACAAAATCTTCAGGACCCTCGAGTGGCGTGAAATAATTAGCCCCACTCTGCTCATCCATCCATCCATCCATCATCCTCTTTTTTACTGTAGCCCCTGCGTTACACGTCCTCTTTCTTATTCTTCCCGTTTTGCCGTCACCCCTTTGAGATGCTTGTGTGAAAAATCATATTTTTCCAACATTTCTCCCCGAGGTAGCTTTGGCAGGGACTCACAGGGCGGCCATTTCTGCCTTTCATGCACCCCTCACACACCGTGGAACAGATCGCCAGTGCCGCTCGCTGGCTTTGAAGTCGGTGCCATCTTGCGCAGGTTGGCTGGACTCACTTCGCTTTCACCCCCCCTCCCACCACCCAACTCCACCCCCATCAGTTTTATCCTGTGCCTTAAACTTGGCACGGGTAGACTCTTCCACCAAATCGTGCTTGTAAAAATGCATTGGAAACACAATGGTGATGATAATAATTACACCATTTAAAATGACAGCAGTGCGGATGATGACTATGCAGAAGCCAGAGAAAATGGTTTCTTGAGACGAGTGCAGGATTGGACCAGGTGTGTGAGCGTATTTGGTGTGTGTGTGTGTGTATGTGTGTGCTGCAAATATGAGATGCAGAGATATAAAGATTGAGAGGTGGATCATAGATTCGTTGCCATTCTCATGCTTTAAAGCGTAGCCATGTGAGTGCAAATTCCATCATCGGGGCCTTTTTTCGAACACAAAGCTCTGTGGAAGTGTGCGAGTACACGTCGTGAGCGTGTGAGCAGGTTTTTCGGAGATCTCACCTCCAAAGAATTTGGCCATATGGTCGTCAACACATACACCCAGAGAAAAAGAGAGGGAGAGACAGAGAGATAGCAAGCGAGCCAAGGAAAAACTGAAGGATAGTGAGGGAGACGTGTCTTCTTTTGTCAGTGGAGGCAGTTTTAAACAGATCCACCTTGGATCAGATGGCTGAGACAAAAAAATTCGCATCCCCTGCATATTTGTGGAGCGGGAAAATCTGTCTCAATTAACACATTTGCACTGGGTGAGGACGGACTCCAAATAGGTCACTGACTCAATCTCCCGCCTCCGAAACTTCCCTCTAAAATGTTAATTAAGCAGTGCTTTGAGATTTTTTTGCTCAGGGCTGGCCATATGGGCCGGGCATATGTTCTATATATATAGTACAATATATAATTCATACACTGCTGCAGGAGAGAGTGTTTGGGGGCCTAGAGTTTTTTTTTTAGGGGTTTACAACAAAGGGAAGAGAGTATGTTCCGGCCTCCCCGGTGGCAGGTACAGAGCTTAGCCTATTCATTAGCTTCATGTTATTCACTGTTTCACAATGGGACTGAGCTTCATCAACACCTGTTTTGTTGGCTGATGACATAAAAAGGGCGTTATAACTCCCCTTTGTTGGTTGGTTAATATGACATGAGAGCAAATGATGCGTTGCTGTGTGGTGGTTAGTAGGACGCGTCAAAGAAAGAGCGAGTTTTCAGTGGGATTTACTGTGAGAAGATGTGTTCAGATGTTCAGATTGTTTTACCCCTCGATCCCAGTGGCGTCAAGTGGCGGCAGCCAATGGAAATGCTTCTTTCCCAGCTTTTCGGGTCAACCAATCTGCTGAGGCGGCAGCAGCACACCTTGATGCATTGTGGCCTAGCCCCAACACGCACACGCAGGTTCTGTGGATCCACGCCATTATTCTTACCAGCCGTCCAATCAGATGCATCGTCTTGTTAACGGACATGTGCATCTATAGAAAGTCTGCTACCTCATTCCCAACACGCTTCGCTGTCTTATCAGCAGAACTCGCCCGCTCCATTCCTGGCGTCAACCTCTTCTCCAGACTCAACAATGGACAGTGTGTAGCCCCCTTTATGAGACGGAGCATTCGGCAAAATTTAAAAAATGACCCAAAAAAACAAACATGTTTATGGACTAATAATGATGATTAGAAATTGCACAATTGCAGAAAAATGGAAGGTTTTTGCAAGTGCAGATTATGTGTAATAAAGAGCGGAGGGGTGGGAGGGGAAAGCGAGTTCGCTGTACAGGCCTCTCATTGCGAGGGATATGAATAGCCTTTGTTTTCACCACAACTCAGGGCTGTGTGGTCTGCCAACGTCTGGCTCTTATTATGGGGTTTGTGTCTGTGTGTCTGCTTAAGTGGCATGCACGTGTGTGTGTTAGTGTGTGTTGGTGTCCTGAGCCCAGAGCACGTGGGCATGTAAATCTATATATATGTGCAGGTGATTATATTTTCAAGAGGGGTGAGAGTGCGCCCTGAAACACACAGTGGAGAGACATCATCTTTTCTCTCTGCGCCTGTTTCACTGAATAAATGTGGCATAGGGTCTCAGGCTGGCATGGAAGAGTGTGCATGCTTTTTTATCCGTTAAAGTTGTGACATGAAATAGGATTTCACAGAACGGCGCAGCGGCCGGGGGATTTGGGCTCCCTTCGGCTAAGTAGAGTGGGATAGGTTGATCCAATCAACGGCAGAACTGCGAGGAGAGCCCATTTCACAGCTCCAGGCTCTGCCAGAACCCTGCCTGCCCGATTGACTTAGAATACAAATGAAGCTCTCTGAATACACACTTGCATGCAATACACACTAGAACAGCTAAGCTACTGATACAAGATGTTTGCTGGTGCTTTTTTATTTTTTTTTAAAGGGGTTGTAGACTGTCCCATACTGTGCAGGTACATTTGCTCAAGGGGAGTCTGCAAAGGAGACACATAAAAAAGTGTTTAACCAGCCAGGAATATTCAAATCAGCAAAAATATGAGCACTCCTTTCTGTTTACAGTGTTTCTGTGTCAACTATCAGACCGGAGCATGAAAAGTACAGCGATTTCTGATGTATCAGCAGCAATAATGTTTTCATTAAAAAATAGAATGTGTGTGCAAATGTTTTCTAACCCTGTCTCTGTTTTTCCAGGCTACTGACACCTACCTGGTGAACGACGATCCTGCTAGAGGCCCAGGGATGCCTGAATGTTTCCTCGTGTCCGATACATACAGGGTATACACACACACACACACACACACACACTGCTGCATCAGTACCTGTGATGGTTATTGCAGATTTATGTCCTGGATGCACAAACAGACACAGTCCATTAAAGATGCACAAATGATCAGTTCCTTCCTTCATAACTATTCACAACAGTTGAAAGGAGGAAAGAACAAAAAAAGACTCATCACTACCAAATAGTTGGTGTCATTTTATATGGACTCAAGTCTAAAGTCTAAATGAAATGAAAACGTCAATTTCCTACCCCCCACAAAAAAAATCACAAATCCTGTCCCTATATGTATACAGTGTGTCTCTATTATATATATATATATATATATATATATATATATATATATATATATATATATATATATATATATATATATATATACACACACACACACATATAGTATGTACACACACACACACACACATATATGTCTATATAATAAATAGAAAAATATATTTCATTTTCTTTAAGAATTTCTTTGCATGAACGTTTTGGTTCCTGTCATCTTGAATCGACTGTTGGCACTTTTCACCACTCACATTCTGTTGAACTGATGACATCACACCGGACAAATCAATCAAATCTGTTCTTCCACGGTGGAAGAGGAGTAACCCCGTGAACACAGTAAAGCCATGATAAAAAGGCAGCAGGCACAACACATTGCACTCAAAGCAACGTGTTGTGATCAAAGTCAAACAAGCCCAGAAAGTCTGTGGGACCGGCGTTGTGTATGACATGCTTGTTAGTCAGAACGGCCAGTCAGACATTTCCCTCCGACTGCATATGTCTGTGTGCATTTGACTGGCGTGCTCCCTCCTCGAGTACATAAACAGCTTATTCAAGCAATATTTACACTGCACGTCGCCGTAAATGCTCCGCACGTTTTCTGTTCACATATTTCCTGCTTTTAAAACGGAGTCTTGGCCACCTGTCTCACACGTTTGCCGTGTACTGTCAGCGTGGCCCCTTCACCTCCCGTAGCTGCAGGAGAAGGTAAACAGAAAGTAGACGGTGAGTGAGCGCACAAGCTGTCGTGACATCGGGAGGGTTTTTTACAGTGAATTCAGGAGGCGCTGCAGCTCGGCCATGGGCGTCAATTTGGTTTGAAATGTGGTGGGGACGGATTCCAAACTACCAGTCCCACCAACCAATTCAGTCACGCTTTCTGAGGTGCTGAAACGCACCAGACTCCCCTTAGAGATCTCGACATTTTAGAATAGAGACGAATGGGATGGAGATGAATGTGGATTTTAACATATTCTAAAATATTTTCGGCATTGATCTCTGTCAGTTTGAACCGCTGAAGATCGCTGAGGGCCAGGGCCGGATTAACACATTGTTGGGGCCCCTCGGCAACATCATTCAAAAGGCCTACCCCCAGAAAAAATATACTAAATTAAAATAAAAAAATACAAATAGAGTGATCAAAGTTGTTGTCATCATTAAGTGTGTTTATATAATAATGCATTGCAATATAACAAAATATTCAAACGTTGATTAAATTATTGGTTATCTCCTTCTGTGTGTGCATCAGTTATCGGTCATCTGTTCTGAGGCATGAGGGCGTTCTTTTAAACAGCAGACAAATTCTGCCTCTACTCGAAGCCTTTTTGCTTCAATGATATTTTATAATCAACTTACTTGAGGAATTGTGTCATTGTACCAAGGGCCTTGCACAGGTCCTGGGACCCTGGGCACATGCCCCATTGCACTAATGTTTAATCAGTGTGTAAATTCATCAACAGCGATCATGTCCTGCTCCATCTCTGTTCTCTCGCTTGTCTGTGACAAAAACCTCCTGAATTGTGTCATGGAAAAGCACCAGGACTGCACCCACGCCACGACCGTCGCCATAATTTCATACGAAATGAATCTAGACGACAAGTGGTGGGTACATGTCCCCACCGTCCCCCAAGATATTGATGAGCCCAGCGTGCCCCAGGAGGTTTGCTAGGTGATGGTCAGAGGAGAAAATGAGCCTGAAAATCTAACCTGAGCTCCAGTATTTTGCAACTTCTGCGGTTGCTATAGTTAGTTTGTCTGAGCCAAGCGCCTGTGTTGAATACTGAGATGGAGCCAGGCTGCAGCCAGAGACAAAGGCGACCAGTGAAGCCGGTAAAGGAAAACACTGTGAACGAAGAAGAAGAAGAAGAAGAAGTAGGGGCAGAGGGAGAACAGGGGAACAGAGGACTATAATGTCGATTTTAAAGAAAGAGAGAAGGTTGCTAGAAACAACCGCTGTGAGAAAAGCAAACGGCAGAATGTGAAAGCAGAGGGAGCACACAAAGGCGCTGGGGTTTGGGCCCAAGCCGCACTGGGGTGTGGTTTGGAAAGAGCCAAAGACTATTGGAAAGAAATAGACTCGATATCCTTCACTGTCTCTTTGCTTGGTATTTTCCTGCAGTTGATTCCTTCTTCTATACATCTGCTTTGAGCCACTGTGTCTTTTAAGACTCTTGCGGCCGCGTTAATGTGTGTGTGTTTGCGCACACTGTACATTATACATGTGTATCTGCGGTGTGAGTTTCTGGTCTCGTAAAAAAGCTGCACGCCTTCGTAACCCCCCACCCCCCTCACACACACACACACACACACACACACACACACACACACACACACACACACCACCCCTGAAAAACTTGGCATCCAAGTACTTGGGTGACTTCAGCCCCTGAAACCGCACCCTTACACACACGAACACACACTCCTAATTTGAAAAAAGAGGCTCACACACACAAGCATATGCACATACGAGATTTGATTCACACACACACACACACACACACACACACACACACGAGGCTGGGGCTTATGTATAATTGCAGGCACTCTGCCTGCATATATGAGTTTGATTAGGCTGAGGAGGGAGCGGGCGAGGATAAAGCCGAGCCTGATTACAAACAGAGAGTATCGCTTCCATACAATGAGGGTTTGGGCCACTTTGTCCAAGTTCAGGTCTCGTTTGTCTGCTTGTGTTGCGCACGATCCGGTCCATGAGTCACAGATATTCAAATATAAGTTTGCTGCATGACTTTTTGACAGCGTGCAATGCACACGTGTGTTGTAACATGAGTTCAACACACATGGGATATTTGACTTTAAATATTTTTTAAAAAGAGAAAGCATGGCTTCTTTTGTTGGCGGTGACGCCGATGGGTCAGGCCTTCGAATCTCGCTGTGACACTGTTAAACTAGAAAGTCACTCGGATGTAAAATGATGGTCAACATCAAACACTCAGATCCTCCAAAGGAGCATCCCTCCCTCCACTTCTAGTCGGTCTGCAGAGCGCCTTGTGTCAGCCTCCAGCTGATGGGTGTAAATTTCAAACCTCAGCTTCTATTTCGGTCATGCTGTGTCTTTCTTTTTCAAGTTTTTTCCCTCTCTCGCTCCCTGCAACAGCAGAGGAGATGAGAAGTGAACGATGTGAAACGAGCTGCTTTCATAAGAAAGAAAAACCCGTCTCATCGGTTTGTTCAGTAGCTGTCGTTCAAACCTTTGTGCATTTAACAGAACTACAATTAACATGCTACAAGCTGCGACTACACCCACCCGAACTGACGTACGACAGGATTTTATCTAAGTCTGCTCATGGAAATGTCATTTTAGTTAAATCAAACTTGTTACCTGAATATGCTGCTGCTCTCAAGAGGGTGACTCATGAAAAACAAAGATAGATTTTAACTTAATGCGCATTGCACGTAACAAATGCATTTTAGCATCTAAGCACAAGTGCAGTTGTGCATCTAGCGATTTTAGACAAGTCCATACATCACTTCTTCCATTACAATTATTTTTGTTTCATCAATGAGAGTCATGTTCCCGGACGTCGTTCCATGTTTTCGACAAAAATACATTTCTGTGCTTTCTTTGGATTTTGCATAGGAAAAGGCATATGTGGTCGACATAAGGTACACACACACACAACCACACACACACACACACACACACCTCCAGACAATATAGATGTCAGAACCTGAACCATGTGACGTGTCCACGGAACAGTCACGGTAAAAAACAACTAAAAAATATAAAATAATATTAAACCTGAATATTAAAACCCAGAACTGAAAAGAAATAGAATATAAACTGTGTTATAGAGTAATTAATGTGTATGAACTGCAGTAAGTATTTGTATGTACAGTTCAACAGGTCAACATTATGACCCCTGATGGAATCAAATGAATCCTTATCCTTCCAGAAACAGGGGTCGTGACCCTCAGTGTTTCTATGATGGTCGGCCCTCTGACAAATAGTCAGCTGATCCCGAACTGACAACAACCTCTTCTGGCAGTTTCTGACTAAGTTGCCTCATGAGTCCTGAAGGATTTTGGCTCCTTCCTCCTGTCGGCGAATTGTTCACGGTCATGCAAACGGCTCGGTGTCCGTGCACAGATTCTTCAGGATTGAGATCTGGCTGGATTTTGGGCGCCTTTCAAAAACGTTTCATTTTTTTTGAAACATTTTCACCAGATCCTCCATAGAGAAATCTTGAATATTTATTTTACGTTCCAAACCGAACCAAAATGGGTAGTTTGAAATCGGATGAAAGTTACAAACATTCGGTGGTATTTTAGGGAAACAGTCAAACTGTTTACACTCCATAGGGTGCGTGTTTATGTCTTATATACCGTCTATGTGCATGAGAATTGAAGGAACACGATATGAGAGGCACGACTGGATCGTGGAAATGAGATAAAGACGCTTTCAAGCAAAGCAAACCGGAAAAAAAAAAACATTTTCCAAAAGATTGTTATCGTTTGAAACGTTTGTGCCGATTTGAACGTGGAGCGGGAAGAGAGAGAGAGGGAGGGAGAGAGAGAGGGAGGGTGGAAAAGTGCGAGTGGGGGGGGGGGGGGGGGAGGAGGGAAAA
>CAAKHB010003509.1:5097-27397 GCA_901007665.1 Aeoliscus strigatus
CAAGTGGATCAGTGCATGTTTATTTCACCATCACTTCCCACACACAAGTGCGTGAGTATGTGTGGACGAAACATTTGTGCGTCCACAGGCGTCCAGTCACATGTTCCCCGTGGACGGTGGGGATGTAACCTCGCCGGTGCTGAACCAAATGTCGGTATCATCTTCTGACAGGATGTCACACACCTTTCAAACACTGTAGCTCACAGTTAGCGTGTCGCTAGCTCCTAAAATAGATACTCAAGGTCATTTGAGGGATCTCGAGTCTTATCAGGCTAAACCAGGCCCGCGTTAATAAACGTGAAGGTGTGTGTGTGTGTGTGTGTGTACGTGTGTGTGTGTGTACTCACCAACCAAGCCAACAGGATACAGCCAAACATGCTCACCATGGTCATACACATGACGGGCCTGGGCAGAGTTTGTCCATCAGCTCAGGTTGATGGAGGCTCAGAGAGCAGAGGATTACCATGGATACATGATGCATGTTTCTTCGCGTGGCCCCCGCATGAGTTCTACTGCCGGCCAAGGTCACCTGGTTAATCCCTGCTCACCTACTTTACTGGAAGTCAAATCAGCCGTTTTCTCCTTCCGAGATCTTTTCTGTCCACCCTGCCTCTTTCAATCCCTCTCTCCTGCCTCTATTTTTAACCAGCTTAGCAGCATCGAAGGCATGCGAGCTTTATTCTCTGCCTTCTCCCTCACTCATTACCTGGCCGCCGATTCACAAAGTCTCTTAATCCCATAATGCCGCCAGTGCGTAGGCCAGTTTACACAGAAATAAGACAGGACACTTTCCCCTACATGAACGTGTCCAGTTTGGTCACAGTTGACCACATTTGATGGTCCAACCTCTCCTGCTGATCCGTGGACAGTCTGTACATTCCCACACCAGCAGAAACCTCCCTCAGTCAATACTCAGACATTAGTTACAACTGCAGCTCCTTTCCCAGGTCGTACTCATCGATCCACATGTATAATAGGCACCTTAATGTACACAGAGTCCACAGAGCAGGAACTAAAATTAGACAGAATACATTCAAGTCATCGGTCTGTCCGTGCAGAGGAAACTAGCCGATTACAGTCACTGGGAGAGATAAAAGCCCAGTGAGAATTACAGGCAGGGAAGTAGACTGCAGCGTCATGGTGGGCCGCTGGTGGGGCCTCACCTCCATCTGCAGTGCTGGGAGCTGGTCTTTACGAGAACTGGCTCACAGGACACTGCTGCACCAGCTACAAATTAACATGGATAAGAGGAATAGCACGTCGGCTTTCAGCACACGTTGGCGCGATGCCGATAAGTGATGTAATTTCTATAGAAGAGAGGACGTTTTTGGATCTTTTCAGAGCAGGAAATGAATCACGCTGATCTAAAAATGGTCCCTTTCTTCTGCCGCTGCACTTTTCACGAGCACTGGATTGGAGGATCTGCATCTTAAGATAGAAAACGATGAGTCAGACAGCAGAGAACAAATGCTGCTGCTGGATCAGGTACACTCAGACTCAACGCCCCTACATGGACACTGTTGGTACTGCAGCTGTAGGCAAACTGCAGTTCGCAGATGCTTCGGTGCTGGCAAGTAATTAAACGTCGTCTGACGCGATTCATCATCAGCTACAGCGCTCATTTCCTGTTTAATATTTCAGGTTTATTACATTTGCCAGAAGCAGGTGAATCTGACACTGACGGCTGGACTGACTCTCCCGTATTTGCAGTGCACACTGCCATCATATGGCCAAACAGGGGTATTACATCTGAATGGTTACTATGGAACACAGGTGTGGAAAGTGGTTTTCAGAAAGCAAATCACAAATTAAATTTTATTAAATCAACTGTCCAGAAGATTTCAAATACAATTCCTGGCGAACAGAGTAAAACCAACAAAAAAAAAACAACAATTTCGTCAAATTTGAGTGATTGACACGAACACATGCAAAGACCAGCTGGAGAATTGAGTTACAATCATTGACCCGTTTTGACCTTTGACCCTGACAACAGGTAGACATAATCTGGATGTATTCCAGGAGGATACGTGTCAGTGCTTGTTTGAAGGAAGATTTAATCTTCCACGAGAGATGAACTGCAACAGATTTCATGGCCATAATCCAGATTAATCCATCTCATCGCGTGAGACAAACTACAAAAAAAACACAGCTGCAAAAGTGTAGCAATAGTGTGCATATATATATTTTCTTAACGTAACAGATTCCGGGAAAAAAAGACAAAATATTTACAGCTTTGGCAAATCCAAAGCTGTTCAAATTCAGCAAAACGATTAAGACACATGGTGCCACTAAAGTGAGTCTCATCTCGGTGCTGGCTGGGATCTGCAGCTAACAGCGTCTCTGCGGGGCGCCGCTTTTAAACAGACGTCACGCCAGCTGGGATTGGGAACCAACAACAGACACATACGACCAGACAGAGGTAACGTGTTCTAATTGGGCTTCTGTTCGCGGAACCGTGTCATCAGCCATTATGTGCCTGGACGCTTCACAGTCAAAGCAGTTCAGAGCAGAAACCATCTGGTTCATGCGTCTGCGGCGCGTTTACGGTTTAAAAAAGCTCAACATTCAACACTATAACTTACTCATAAAAATGGCCGTATCAACAGATTTCAAATTCCAATCTTGTATCTTCTCGGCTCGGAGGTCAAAAAAAGGCCAAAACATAAGAACAGCGACACGTTTGTTTCAACCACATGTAACAAGATGAAGGATAAAATATTCTCCAACAAACAAACGAGCTGCTTCTGCGGCACAGATTTGATAATTCAAGGCATCACACGTCCATTCACGTCGCTCAAGCATCCACCAGGACACACACACACACACACACACACACACACGTCTGTGCACACATATTTACATAGGACCTCGTGTCCTCACACAAACATGGCGGGCGACATGAAGCTGTCTCCCCGGTTGACGCCGGGCCCTTGTTGGTAGTCCTGGAGGTCGATGTCGGCGCGATTGTAGAACGGTGGGACCTCGTCGTTTCCGGGATCGTCCCAGCCGGAGGGGGCAGCGGCGTAGTAATGCTCCCTGTCCTCTTCACGGTCGTCGTCCTCGTCCTGATAAGCATCCAGGTCCTGCAACACACAAAGGTAAGAGGACATGTCGCCGCTCATGAGAGTCCAGTCGTCTGCTCCGCCGTGTTTTGAGCTGGAGTTCATTCCAGAACATTCGCTGAGTGAACGTTTGTTCATTGTGAAATGAGGCAAACGACGACATTTTCAATTCCACTTCCTGTCAACTGACAGAAATCAAACTAAATATCTTCAGCGTTCCAGTATGTTTGAATTCAGATCGCCAGAAAAACCTGAAATTAGGAAACTGTTTTTTTTTTTTATTTTATCATTTATCAGGCTTGAACAAAGTCACTGTTTCTGAAACAGGATGACAAGCATCATCAAACCTCTTGTCTTTAGCTAACGCATAGTCACATCACACACACACACACACACACACATAAATAATATTATATAGATGTATTTTTCTGCATTTGATATGGATGCTGATTGTGTCAGGTCCTGAAACAAACAGGAATCTAAGACAATGCAGTGTCTGAAGTCACAGGATCAACTTTACCGTGACTGGCTCGGCACTCTGGGGGGTGTAGTTCTGGGTGGGGGGGGCTCTGTCCTCCACCAACGGGACGTTACTGGTGTTCAGCTGCTGCAGACGGACGAGTCGACTCACGTTGTTGGAAATCAACTTTACTCTGTTTTCTGTGTGTGCAAACGGGACTCACCCTGTTCCCAGAGCTGCTCGTCTTCTTGGGTGGAGGGGGCTTGTATTTGGGGGGGCCGCTGAAACCCACACAGTTCTCGAGGTGAGACCCAGAGAACATGAGAAAACACACACGACGTTCGGCCACGGTCACTCACTCGCCGTTGAGCTTGCTGTTCTGGTGTTTGCGGTACATGGCGATGGCTGTTCCGATGATGGCCACCAGGAGGATGACGCCGATGATGGCTCCGATGATGCTGCCGGTGGTTGGACCCTTCTCTGGGAGGCGAGTACCTGATGAGAGAAGAAGAAAAAAAACAGGTTATTTCAAACTATTTTTATTTACATTTAGTGCTACCAGGCATTAAAATGAACACGAAATTAAAGAAATCAAGTGGTTGGTCAATTGTTTTTCCATGACTGTCTATTTTATTGAATTTTCAATTTTTTACAGGTTTTACCAGGCAAACTCAAGGAACCGTATGTTAACTTGATTGATTTTGATGTGTAACAAGAGACATTTTGGAAAAAAAATGTCTTGTCATATCACTGAACTCTTGATTTTCCAAGTATTTCAGCATCTTCACCTTATCCAAGGGTGAATTTACTGCACGTTTTGTAAATGCTGAACATACACGGTCCATTTGTGTGTTGAACGTGACGTTGGCTCGATGACTGTGTTCCCAGTGTGTCTGCTGGCTGCCGACAGCTAAGATGCTTTGAGCCAAGAAGCAGATACGACGGTGGTTTGAATCTACCAGCAGGGGGCAGAGAGCAGGTATTTACCAAAAAGATGCTGATGGGATTCATCTTTTTGGCCTTCCACCCGCAAAGTAAGAATGTTACGAGAGCGAGAGAGAGAGAGAGAGTGTGTGTGTGTGTGTGTGTCACAATGTGCTGTTGAAGTGTAGCAGGAGTCTTGATTAGAGTGTCAGGTCACATGGGTGATTAAGACGAAGCAGAAGAATCAAGCAGAAGTTCCACTAATGAACCATGACTGAACAGAAAGTCGACACACACACACTCTCTCACACGCACACACACACACACACAGTGTGTGTGTTTACTGAAGGTGCAACCCGGCTCATTATGCGGGCGTTCCTGGGGGATTATGCTAATGAGGAGGTGGTAAAGGGCAGAGGAGGATCTGAGGCTCATGTGGTGAGAGAACAAACTCTGGTCCTCATAATTGGACGGGTCACGATTGAGTGTTTTTAGTCGTCTAATTACAAATCTCTAACAATGAACTACTTAGAATCTCTATGAAAACTGTCACACATGCAGAAATGTCTAGAAGCCAGTCGTTACAACCCACCTCATCCCTCGCTGCCGTTGACCCCACACGCCGGTTTGAGGTATGATCGTTTATAAAAGGACATGATGTCATCTATGTGACACCACTGACGAACGTTCATTTTTGATTTGAAAACACACAAAAGGCAAAAACAAAGAAGAACGTCCTGGCTGACTCTCAAAGATGAGACGTGAGGCTCCACGCTTACGTGCCTGAATACCATTCTACTGATGCTCTGAGGGGTCGTGGAAAACTAATGTTGGTGAAGTAGATTTGTGTAGAAATGTGTTTCATTATCAGGATATTTAATCAGAATTATATACAAACATGGATCCTGAATGAAAAGATGAATGGACAAGAATCAATCTGCTAAATAATGTTACAATAAGATCATGTGATCTCATGAGTCTAGAAATATATTAGAAAAAACTAAAAATTCTTCACTGTATATAAAGTAAATAAATGATTTGTGTAAGAGGAGCTTTGCAGGGCTGTTGCTTGATAGAAGATAGTCTAACATTAAACTATACTTTATTAAATTATAAATGAGTAAAGGGTGGATTGAGTGATTCACTCTGTCGGTACAGAATCTTCAGGGAACAAAATCTGAAACGAAGCCGCTGTGAGTCTGTTTCTACTCAGACGTGAAAATGTTTAAAATAAACAGCCGTCAACACTTTCTTCAGCGACCCAGGAAGAAGAGAGGTGAAGCTTTTAGGGCCACGCTGACTTTCTACACAACAAGCAAACAGCAGCAGTGGGACAGTGACGGTCACAATGAGACGCTTCACCTCCTCATTGCGCTGTGGTGGCATGCGCCTGCCACATGGAGGCGCTGTGGGCCTTCACACCAAAGCACTGAAAAACTAACGGGTTTGTCTTTCCAGTATTTTTGTGTTGCTGCTTCCTCATTCCATCGTTTTCTACCACCAGACCGCACACAGTTTTGTCTCGGGGGATTTTTCTGGAAAATCCCAGGAGACGTCGTCCATGGAGCCGCGCCTTCCTCTGTGACAACCTCTGGGGAGAGAGTTTGAAGGATGGAGGTGTGGCGCGCACGTGTGGATGACTTGAGCGTGACCTGTGTCAACCCTGAAAGCAGCCGTGTGTTACGCTAATGAAATCTCCCAGGCGGAGCAGTGTGTGTCACACACGCACACACACACACACACACACACACAGGTTAGATTTATACCAGACACACTCGCTGACATGAAATATAAACGCAAACATACTCAACACGAGGCATCCGGGAAGCTGCATTGTGACCGACCGCCCGTTTGACATGTTTAGACACAGACACACACACACACACACACACACGCCGGCAGCGTGCCCTCTGACCTCTCCTGACAACCATCACTTGCATACACAGAGATATATTGACACGCACATTTAAAGACACAAGCGACAGATGTGAAATACATTCCAGCGGAGAGGCTGCAGCTGCAACTGAATCCAGTTTTCCTTCACTGGCGATGAGAAGATCCACATTTCAGATTCAGTTAAAGGTCAGCGGCTTTCCTCTGAGCAGATCAATGCAGGGACCATCCAGTCGGATACACATGATCCGTCCCATCCTATACGGGAGCCCCCCACTCCCCCACCCCGCCTTCCTGGCCAGTCAGTCAACCATAGACCTCCACGTTCCCATAGGGCACGGAGGAGGGGGGGGAGGAAAGGCAGAGGAGATGAGGCTGGATGCTCGGCTGAAACTAGCTGGAATTACTGCAGACCCACTTCAGCGAGTCGAAAATATCACTGGACTCTCTGGAGCCTTAGGATGCACCTGGCCCTTTTTTTTTTTCCCTTCCTTTCTTACTTTTTTCTTTCTACCTCGACTTTGCTCACTTCTGTGGTGAAAAAAAACAAAACCCAACTTAGACAAAGTTTGGACAGGACAGAAAACGGGACTGAAACTTTCATGGCACACAGTGAGAAGTAGAAAATATCTCAGTTTTTCTAGTCATCCACAACAACAGTGGTCCCATGATGCTGAGCATATACGGCTGCATCTCAAAAACATACAATGTCACCAAACAGATGGGTGACAGGTTGTTTTTTCAGTAAATGAGTGAAGTACATCTTTACATATACATCACACAGAGATATATTTCAGTGTTTATTTCTCTTCATTTTGATGCTAACATGCAGCAAATGAAAACCCAAAACTCAATATCTAAGAAGATTATTAGAAATAAACACTTGAAATGTGTGTGTGTAATGAATCAATACAGACATGTTTCACTTTTTAAATCAATTTAACAAATAAAAAAAACCTTATTGATGATATTCTCATTTTTTTTAGATGCAGCTGTCAACTATGAATAGATATGCGACCTTCTGCCTCGACCAGCTGAGGTGAAACAAAGACATTGACACACGAAAGGGAGAGAGAAGGAGAGGAAGGGATAGAAAAGGCTTGTGAAACTTCTTAAACAGAGACAGGAGAGTGGTCGAGGTGAAGCAATATTCAAACATTCAAAGAACCTGGAGGAGTTTCACTGAGTGTCCCATGCCGTTCTATCATCGACAGGAGATATCACCACATGCACTCTGGATTCTTTTGGCAAAACTCAGGCAAAATAGTTCTTAAGTGAACTGAATCAGCAGAATCCCTTCAGTAAAAACATTAGTTCAAAAGATTCGTTCACCGAATCGCTCCCCGCCGACGGTCGGACTCACTCCACTGATGCGCCAGACTCCCCTTGGAAATCTTGACATTTTTATAAATTTCATCGCAGATTTGAACATGTTTGAGATGTTTTGAACTGATATACACAGTTTAAAACCGCTGAAGAGTGCTCAGGACTCACAATCAGTGTGTAAATACGTACGTTCACTGCGTCTCAGTACGCCCAGTGAACTAGTTCCTCCAGTAATGCATTTTAGATCATGTTTTGCCTGCGTTTATCTCTGAACGTGCAAACACAGTCAGATTCGATTTTAGAGAGTGTCGGTGAGTGTCAGTCGACGCACCCGCGGCAGTTCACTGCAGCACTTAGTAGAACTGTGATGTGAACTCATCTTTTCAGTCAGTGATTCAGAGTCGTTCCTTCAAACGAATCGTTGGCAAACGGGACAAACCTTGGTCACACTCCACAAAAAGAAGTGAAATGCCGGTTCGATCAGAAGACTGTGTCCATCAAATGGGTTCCATACTTGTGTGTTGTGTGTTGGCAGGATTTCAGGGCCTGAACGTCATGTGAGTGTTGTGAGAAGACAAAGTGACATCACAAACGTGCTGCAAAAAGCCTGATCAAAAAAACAAAAAAAACTTCTGTGACAGTTTGTACTTTTACTACAGATCACAATCAGAATACTTTATGAATCACAGTGTGTGTGTGTGTGGGGGGGGTTTGACAGCAGGACGGAGTGTGGGCCAAAGACGAGTCCCAGAGAGGCGACAGGTCCGAGTCCTGCAGAGTGACGTGGTGGATGAGGAGAGAGGAGAAGGATGAAATGAGGGAGGGGGGGGAGATGAAGGCTGTGATTAGAGGCTGGCTGGAGATAAGTACGGAGGGATTTCCCCTCAGCTGCCTGCGACTGACAGATCACACACCGAGGGGGAGGCGGGGGGCAGGAAGACAAAGATCACCCATCCCTCTCTTTTGCGCTCAATCCCTTGTTTCCCCCTCCTGTGTTTCCCTGAAGGGATTAAGGTTAACATGCTGCCCAGGGTGGGTGTTGGCTGTTTTCATCCTCCATCCATCCTCCATTCCCTCCAACCTGCCCCACTGCCGGTGTAATTTGGGATTCGCTTGTTTGGCTGAGTATTACAACAGTGCAAATCTGCAGCAGCCCCCCCTTCCCCCCCGCCCCCCATCTCTTATCTCCTGTGCCTAACGAACAGAGATAAGCCTGTTTTGATTACCCTCTCTGACCTCTTTTCCCCAAATCTGTGGGTACACACGCACACACAGAGCTTTTAACAGCCCACTAAAATTTTCATTCCTTCCACACTTCTGTCGACCCACCAGAGAAAAGGTTAACACACGAGATCAGTGGTTTGGCGTAAGA
Organism: Aeoliscus strigatus; assembly: GCA_901007665.1. NCBI lineage: Eukaryota > Metazoa > Chordata > Actinopteri > Syngnathiformes > Centriscidae > Aeoliscus > Aeoliscus strigatus. Next base: position 14,135 of record CAAKHB010003509.1, read on the forward strand.
TGCAAAGATTAATGGAAAAACAATCCTTCTGTAGTCCTGATCTATTCCTAATGGTTGAGCGGGACTTTTTAAAAAGGGATACTCGACCAAAACATCCAAAGCCGGACGCATCCTACTGCCCCGGTGGAGCGTGGCCGTGTGGCAGTGATGATGTGGGATTGTCCTGTGTGTCATCTTCCCTTCTCGCATCCCTCCAGTCACTCTCCAGAATGCTTTTCAGTAAAATGAGAAAGTCTATTGAATTATATAAATCCACGGCGTTTGATCACCCCTCCACCATTACTGTCTTTGAAGGAGCAAACAGTTGTTTGATTTCATATTCCCTTTAAATATCCTCGGGGTTTCTCTTTCTTGTTTTTCCAGATGTCAGTGGAAGTGAAATCCCAGCAAAGTGTTTCACGTCATGCAAAGTTTGAGCGAAAAGAGACAAACTCCTCTCGGTGAAATTTCAAGACTTTTCCTTGAACCCCAGTGGAGACACGAGCCACGGCGTAGAACCCCAGAGGGGTGCACAGCAGAGTGCACGGAGATTAGGACCGAATGAATCGATGCCCTCCGAAGGAGATTAAGACAAACAGGACATGTAATCTCACTGGTCACAAAGAGAAAAGTGAAATCCTGGCCTTTGGACACGGAGGGTAAACGTCCATCTCTTGTGGCGTTTATTCGAGTCGTGACGTCAGATGACACTCAGGTGCGTCAGAGATGGATCGGAGAGGAGGAGAGGAGGGAGGGAGAGCAACAGGAGGCGGACAAAGAAAGAGAAACAGACAGCAAAGCAGCTCAGGGCCCCGCAGGGCCCGAACACCAACCCCAACCTGCCCCGATCGATGCCAGCGCTCCATGGTCGAGGGCTGCAGTTACTCCCGACGTTCATTTCACGGCAGACACTCCTCAGCGCCTTCATGATGCCATTACGATTCAGAGCGGCACAGGACAAATCAGACAAAATTGATTGTGCGCGTCCGGACAACACAGGCAGCTCGGCGAGGACGCACACTGACGATGTAAAATGATGTAAAGTGAATTTTGACATGTGCTGGTCCGGAGCTCGGTCTCCTCTAATCGGACCATTGGACGGCTGGTTCTGTCGCTGACACCGCGCTCTGTGAGTGTGCGTGAGGGCGTTTTAAAAAGCTGTGTGGTGGGAATGTGAAAACAGTGCATGGTGTGTGTGTGTGTGTGTGTGAGAGAGAGACGCTGCTGTCCTCGGCCTCCTCTGGGGGGGACAGTGTGTTCCCTGCCACAGTGCATCAAAGCACACTCAGTTGCCTTGGGAGAAGGCAGGAACTCGCTCTCCCTCCATCTCTTCTCCTCGCTCCCTACATGCCTCCATCAGCCCCTCCCCTCCTCCTCTCCGTCTTTCACTCCCGGACAAGGTCGCCGTTCGCCGTCTCCCCCGTCAATATTTACAGTCCACTTTACACTGGCACCGAGGTGGTCAGCGGCGGCCGGTGGAGAGAGGACGGCTGCTTTAGCCAAAAGCAGCCGTCCATTTAGGACACGAACGATCTCTTCTTCTACAACGTTCTCTCCTTCAGTCCTCTCTCTCGCTCTGCGGTAACAGGTGGAGCAGTCAAATGCAAGCAGACAGTAACACGCGCTGAAAAAGCTCAGGTCAAATTATTCTCTCGTCCACACGGGAACAGTACACTTGTAAATGTATGTTAACACTCATCAGACACATTCATCCAACTAGAAAAGCACTCGGAGAGCAGACCTCCGCCCAGCAGCTCATATTGAGATTTACACCCAATATTTGTTTATGTTTTGAATGACACCAAATATTAATCCTACCGAAACGCGTTTTATCTCCATCGACAGATTCCTTGACCAACAAAATGTTCCACCTACTAATTGGAGATATACTGATATCATTTTTAGTTTAATCGTTATTGACAAAGTTCCCTAATTTAACGGTGGTTTTCTTCTGGAGACTTTTCTTCCAGAACTACTGAAGATCCAACAAATCTGCTCCTCATTCAGTAGACTCTCAGCTACAGTTTGGTGTTAGTTCATGTCTTTATCTTCATTCGTTGCCTTAAAGTGCCTGAAAATCAAACTCTAGTACCATAATACTTCCTGTTCTGGATCACAGCATTCAGAATTTAGTCACGATCTGATTCTTTGACATATTAGAAAACCTGTAGCAAATGTATCCTGGATTTTTTTTTTGCCAAGAATCTGACCATTTATTGTAAAGTAAGAATCCTTCGACAGATTCCTGGATCCAAATGGTTCTAGAAAACAACCAACATTTAATCACCTGGTCCTGGTCAAATTCGTCTATAAATTTTTGAGTTATTTTGCCAACAGACAAACGCTAAGACAAAATCTCCTGGGTCGGACAAATAACAACATCTCAGATGTGAAGTGGATGCTTCACTTTACATTTTCTACCTGCAGTCAATATAGTTTGAAGTATTTTTGACAGACAGACACGGTAAAACAGAAGAGAATCTACCAGAAAGATGATTATTATTGGATTTGTAGATATGTTGGTGCAGCTGATGACAACAATGAAGAATGTAAAAAGCAAAGGGAAGGCAAATGTGTCGACCTGATTAATTGACTGATTCTTCATTGAACGAGTGCAGCACCTGATTAAAACATTCTGCAACAGTCCTTCAAAAATGTAATTATTACTATTTGGAATCCACACAGAGTCAGTAAATAATTCAATTCTCACCGAACTCTGAGGATTAAGGGTTTAAGGAGATGAAGATAGATGATAAGATTGAATTCATTTTCATGTCTGTGCTTTAAGTACAGAGCTGAGACATAAAGGAGAGATGGAGGAACACAATGTCCATGTCCTCAGATTGGGGGAAAGAGAAAATGAAATTATACTTTTTGGTTGTTTAATTTGTATTAGAAACAAAAAACGCACACATACATCAGCACATGATGGCAGATGTAACATTTCAGCAGTTCTACAGAGGTGAGATCTTATTTTTCTCAAGAAAGGAAAACATCAGCAAACGTCCAACTACCCAGTGAGATGAAAAGACTTCTTGTGTCTGGAAAACCTTAACTGAAGGTATAACTGAAGGTACATTTGTACTCAACGTGGCACGTTGACAGGGATCTGTAGATTCGGGTGATGCTATTGGGCATGAATAGTGTTTCAGCTGTACACGCTGTTCCTCTGATGGTGAACTCGCCCCTGCTGGGTTCAAACGGTAACTTACAGTACAAACCTATCTCACCTCACAATGGCTTCAGGCCTCCCATCCATCTTCCCCGCCCCCCACCTCCACTACGAGTGTCACCGCGGCCTTGAGGCCAGGCAGTCAGGAGCAGCTCGTATGTTTACCTGCCCTCCGAAGCACCGCTAACCTCTGGCTAGGAGGCACTCTCACCTCATTACCCAGCGCTCAGCTCCACATTCAACCTCAAACTCGGCGCTCCTCCTCGGTTCTCTGCCTACAGCCAGGATGCTTCACTGTAACACACGCAGCGCGCTGCAGTCTATTCAGCAGCCATGTTCACCCTTTAACCCCAGCGCTATCGCTGCCGATGCATTTACGCTAGCACACTTTGGAGCTCCGCAAATACGATGGAACGGTTGGTGAAGATTAGTTCAGATTAGAGTTGTGAGAGTTGCCATTTGCAAAGGTACATCACAGTGCAGGTACGTTGTGTGTTTCACTGAGGACCAGTTTAAAAAAAAAAAAAAGAACAGACACTAAGCTCAGTAAAAAAAGACACACTGGGTCACATAACAACACAACAAGTACAAATACACTGCAATGATAAGAGCACCTGATGTTATGTGTGCGCTGCGAAAGAGTTATGAAAGCTGAGAAGTTGTACTTGTTTTCTTTACCTGGAAGAAGAAGAAGAAGGAGCTAGGAGAAGAAGAAAATGTGGATCGGTCCCTGAAAGTTGACAACAGCTATGTTGCTGTCATTACGGTAGTGGCTCACCAGCTTCCAGCAACAGAGTGAATGGGATTACGCGTTCAGGTTTCTGCCTTTCTTCCCCTGTCACGAGGCTTTCTGGGCAGTTTCTCCTCACCCTCACTGAGGGTCTAAAGGACAGAGGTTGTAGGATTGTACAGACTGAAAAGTCCGTCGAGACAATTGTCTCAATTGTGATGTTGGGCTCTACAAATACAACAACTGAATATGAATCAACGTTTCCTCCTTCTCCTGGCTCCTTCTTCACACCAGGTAGGGTAACCCAGTACAACTTCTCAGCTTTCAGGATGTTTTCCATGCATAAAATCGCGTAATTACACTACTCCAAAGTATGCTAGCGCGAGTGAAGCCCTGGGGATACTGTTGGAGTTAAAGGGTTAACGTCAATTAGAATGAGAAGAGGGGAAAACAACAGAGGACTTGGCTACCGCTCCTTTCTTACCGCTTTTCTCTAAACGCGAGAGTCAGCTCCTTGGCTTCTCTCAGCTCTTGCTCAGCTGCGCTTCATCTCGCCCTCCTACCAAGTTCCTCAGAGACGGCGAGAAAGGAAACAACGCACGGAGAAGAAGACAGAGATGGAGTGGGAGGGCAGACAGAGGAGAACATATAGAACATAGCGGAGCGTGAGACCAGGAGATTCAAGCTGTCGGTGGATGCACGTCGACGATGTGTAGGAGGAAAGACGCAGAGCGTTGCAGGTGGCTGAAGAGAAGTTAAAAGTGCTCGAGTGTTTCAGCCGAATCTAATGATCCCGTGTGGAATTTGTTGTTTTCTTTAACGGAAGACAACGATTTCCTTTTTTTACTCTGTGTTTATGTGACCGCAAAGACAGCGTCTGAGAGACGCACACCGAGTCCTGAGAGCGCCGTCACAGTAACGGGCCCCATCCCTCCCTCAAACTGCCTCTCATCATCTTCTGATTAATGACACACACACAGAACCATAACGGCCCCGCACGCTCCCCACATTCACATCCCCCCTCGTCCCCTGGAGAAGGAGACCAACGGGAACAACGGGAGCTGCCGAGACACCCAAAAGCCAAAAAAACTATTAAAAAAAACAACAACAACAACAAAGAAACACAGACAGAAAACACAGAACGCAAAGACTCATTAACAAAGACGTTTTCTGTGTTGCCAGTGTGTGGGTGGACGCAGAAACACAATCCAGAAGAGACTGGGAGGTCGAAAAGAAAAGATTCACAGTTCAATTTATCTGTGCTGCAATAAAAAATGATTTCATTAGTGTTTGAATGTGCTCGACTGGCTGCCTGGCACGGAGTGATGATGATTTATGCTTCTGGAAAACAACTTGTGTTTCTGCGCGAGAATGAAGGCACAGAAAGTCTGAAATGTGTGTTTCTGGATTCGAATCTGAGGGAGGAAACCAACTCTTGGGACGAGTCGCAAACAAGATATGACTTTGATTTTGGCAGCTGTTGTGCATGTGTCAAACATTCTCGGCACTGATCACGCCGCCCGAGAGCATCCAACACATCCAGCAATCCGCTTCCGAACTGAGTGTCTGGCCCGGAAAGGTGCACACATGCGAATATTCACGGACACGCTTTAACCCGCACATGTCACAAACGACAACGCTCAAACCGCCGCACATACATCAAACGACACTACACCAAGTGTCTGCGGTTAAGAAAACCCTGGCAGCATCCATAATGAATAAATCCACATCCTCATGCTCCGATGTGTATTTAAAGCAGCAAAGAGGTTGCCACTGATCTCATTGTCGCTAACAAAAATGGTTGCAGGCGCAGGTTAGCTGGAATTCCTCCTTTGCAAATGCAGCAAATTAAGATCAAACTCCTCAATCTCTCCCCCACCTGTCAATTTTCTCCTGTTAACATCCCTGCGCCGGTGCGAGGGCTTTATCGGTGTGTGTGTGTGTGTGTGTGTTTGCAAATCTTCCCAGCAGCAGTGTTTATGTTTAACTTCAGAGCTCTGGAGAGCTCGCGGGGGTAATCAATAGTGTTTTAGCGGAGGACACTTAGAAGAAAATCGGAGCTCAAGTCGTCGCTGGCATGAAAGACAACATGACAGAAACGCTCGCTGCTCCAACCTGAAAGAGCTCAGCGTGACATCCAAGCCATGCTGTCGCCGCGAGCCCCCCCACACACACACACAGACACACTCTGACACGGCTGTGAACCCACAAAACATCTTGGAATACAGTTAAACATTTACACACTGCTTTACCGAAGACAAACTAATGAGTTATTGAACGGTAACCGAACACACACATACACACACACACACAGCCGAGTGCACATCACATCCATTCCGCACATAACCACTGTGACCAGTGTCCTTGTCGCAGCCGAGGAGTGTGTGCACATGCTCGCCTGGGTGGGTGTGTGCGTACACGCCTGCACTGTGTGTACACAAGTCATTATTAGAGGTTTAGTATGTGCTCACCAGTCAGTCAGGCTCCAGTCAGAGGAGTCAGCTTAAGGGCTCATAGCAGCTCCCCGAGGAGACACTAAATACCATCAGCCGTTTAAATCCATCCATGACCATTTTAAATATGCAGCACACACTCACTCCATTTTTAATAAGGCTCTGGGCAAGACAGAGGGAGGAAAAGGGGGGAAGAGAGAAAGAGAGAGAAAGAAAGGAGGAGGCAGACCCAGAAAGGGAGCGCTGTGAGGGGAGAGGAAGAGAACCGAGTCTGTTGCATTGATTTCTTGGCAATTTGGCAGCGGTCCTGATTCGCCTGGAAAAGCTACAGATGTGTCAGAGCCAGTTAGGGCGTACACAAAGAGAGGGAATGCTCACACACACTCTCACACACACACACACACACACAGCAACTGGTCGACAACATGTACACACTGGAGGAAAACGCTCACAAATGGGGAGAAGAAGTAGAAGCGGCAGCACTCAGAGTGGGAGTGTGTGGATTACAGGAGCTCTGGAGTGAAAGCTGGAGATGATGCAATTGAGTTTTTGATTCTTTTCTGAGGGAAACCAAGGAGGGTAAACTCAGAAAGAGATAGTATTACACACACCTGCAAAGGCAGTAGATTTCTCCGTAATGCCCGGTTTAATTTAGCTCAAAGGCCGCTGTGTGTGTGTGTGTGTGTGTGTGTGTGTGTGTGTGTGTGTGTGTGTGTAACAGCAGGGGGAAGACGGATGTTTTGATCTGAGTGCAGATGAGACCTGCGATCAAAGTCCAGGACTGTGGAGAACCAACTGATCTTAGTCTGGAATGCATGAACAAGCACCAGAAGGACTACCTGATGAGCCTGACATTACCATGGCCTACATCCAGCACGGAAAGTTGAGATAGCGATGCAAAGCCGGCACCAGAAACGCATCTTGGCCCTCTCATAACTCCAGAAGGAACATACTAACGTCAGGTTTAACGCTTGCATCAAATATTCGTAGCCGGTTTTCAAGGGCTTTTATATCAATTCACACTGAAAACAAACAAGCCCACACACGATTGGTTCATACTTTCCATCAATAATTTACATCTCTGTACGTCAACCCTGACCAGAGAAGGAGGAGCGAGCGAGCCTTAGATCAATTTTCCTGTCTCGCCATTGGCAGTGAGGGCTGACAGATAGCGACAGTGTCCATGACGGATTCATTTGTGCGTCACGTCCTCCACCAGTTTGTTTGATCCGCACAGTGTAGAACTTAAAACTTGCTCTTTCATCGATGGCCTCCGACCGACACGTAGATCAGTCCTGAAGGATACGAGGAAAACCTGCCACAGGCCATGTTCACAACGGTGACGACGGTAAGTACGCGGCCATAGGAGGCTGTTCTCACAAGCGTTCATATAACACTGAACATATTCATGTGCTGTGTCAAATATTCAAGTTAAGAGTGAAATTATACCCCCGTTTTTATGTCTTAGATACGTTTATCGCACGTTCTTATCGCTGCAACAATAAAAACAGGATATTATTGGGCAGCTCTCACGTTGAAACGCCAGTTCTTCTCTCTTTTGTCTCCTTCAACAACCGTGGCTGAAATAAGCAGCTGTAGCACATGTGGAAGTCCCAGATATGTCAGAAAACCAAACGCTATCATGTCTGAGGCCGTGATATCATCGGAGGGCACAAACAGCAGGCTGACTGGTCTCCGGGAACGACATGTACGAAGCAGCTGCTCTCACTTTGGATTCTGCTGTGGCTTTAATGGCAACTAGTAAATGGATTTGAAAAAGAAGGGCGCTCAGGGCAGTGCTGCAGAGGAACTAGGTACATGTGTGACATAACTGCAGGAAGAGACAGAACTGCAATCAGTTACATTACAGTTGATAAAAGTTCCGTTTGCAATCCGTGTTTTTAAATCGACTGAGCTACTTTTAAAGCGCTAAATAAATTAAATGTATTACTAGTAAAATGTGTTATTAAATATTCATGATTCCAATTTTACTTAGATCTGAACAATTTCTGCAAAAACCTAGTTTACATATTTAATAACATTTTCATTTCATTTCATGTCATTTTTTTGGGAAATTCAATTAAAATATCTTAAATGTAAAATGAAGTAAAATAGTACAATTAAGTAGTCACGATTCAAATGTTAGTAACATCTGAACAATTGCTGCAAAAACCTAGTATCTGTCAGATATGTGGATTTAATGTGTTCATTAGTCTGCGTTGTATGGACTGAGCGCTGCTTCCCCATCGATCTGCCGGTCTCAGCGATAGGCTGGTCAGAGGTCAACACGACTGTAGGAATGCAATGCACAATAAATACGAAAACAAAACAGTGAAGCCAGCAGATCAAGCTCTGACGGTGTAGAGATGGGGCAGATTAAAAAGGTAATGCTGATTCAATATTTAAAAGAATGACAGAGAAAAAGTGGAGGAAATACGGGGAGGATTAAACTAAAACGTAGAGTTGCTGGTTTGCCTGTTTTCTGTGGATGTGAACGTTCAGGACAGATTTCCACCTCCAGCATAAACCACTCATTTTAAAATGTCTGGTACAGTACTGAACTGCACTGGCAGAGACAGCGTGTTCACTCCAGCCACGAAGTGGATTACAACCATAAGACGGTTGAAATGTGAACCTCCATCCTCGAATGTGTGGATCCAGAAGGTGCTGGGGTTGTATGAAGTTTTCTTTGCAGCCTCAGGAGTCAGACCTTCTGAAGAGAAGGTTGGTTGTAACGTAATGTAATTTAATTGAACTAAAACTGCACAATGCAACGCAGACAGACATAAGGATAAACACAATGATGTAGGACCTCCACGTAGGCTATGATGTAGGGTATGACGTTAGCGTTAGGGTATGACATAAGGTACAACGTGGGGTAAGGGTATGATGTAGGGTACGACGTAGAGCTAGGGTATGTTGTGGGGTCAGGTTTAGGGTATGACATGGGGTACGACGTAGGGTTAGGGTAGGTCCTAGGGTCTGCGTCAGTTCAACATAGAAGCAGAAACGGGTCTTTCACAGCTTCATCCATTCTCGCATATAGATTCATTAGGTCCAACTTTTCTTTGGTGGCTGTTAAATCAATGATGGAGCCCAGAGGTCCAAGCTGCACATGTGCAAAGCACATTAACCCACTTCAGTCAATCCTGCCTGTCACCAGTGTTCACTCAGCGGGAACGATGCTCTCAGGCCAAGAGAGAAGTGTCTTCCCCGCCAGAGGCAAACGCACACAACCTGGACGAGCTCAGTCTCTGTCGCTCCAGGTGGCGGGAACCTGGAGATCCCAGCTGACGGGCTGAACGGCGAGTTAGTCGGCCAGCCGGTTGACTCGCTGAGTGAGAGGATAAGAGCTCACTCGCCGTCACGCCGACTGCTTTGTGTAAACGTGGGTCTATTCTCTCAGGAAGAAAGGGGGTGAATGTGTCACACACGCAGATGCTCAGACACAGACACTGTGGCACACGAGATGTAGATTAGATATGGTGGGGTTTTTTAATCCTTTGTGTCACAGATGAAAGCAGGCCTGAGACCTGCGCTCGTTTGGCTGTCAGCAAGGACGCAAGACAGTCGCACTTTCTTTGACACGACGCTCTGGAATGTTAATCACCACCGAAACCCATTATCTTCACATCCTCTCGTCCCCTCCCTCCATTTGTCTTCCTCTCCTCCTTAAAAGCTGACAAACTCATTGCTCATTACTAGAAAGTACCATTGTTTCTGTGAGCGCACATGTAGCAAGAGACAGAGACAGGAGGCAGCGGAGATAAGAGGGGAGGCGGCGGGGAGGGGGGGCCTGCCTGACTGCTGACATAAACTCAGGATCATAAAAAGTGTCGTACCGGCATTAATCTGTGAAGAATGAATACAGTGAAGTACTGCAGGGAGGTGTGTGTGTGTATGTGTGTGTGTGAGAGTGAGAGAGTGTGTTCCTGAATCTATAATGAAGACAAGAATGGAAAGAGGTGCAAAGCACATGACTTTCAAAACGTATTCATAAAGTTTGACGATGACAGTTCTCAAGGATGTGTGAGTGAGTGTGTGGATACTGTGTGTGTGTGTGTGTGCGCGCCTCAGCTGTGAGACGATCCTTGCTCTCGCTCGCTCTCAGCGCCTACAGGAAGTGCCACATACATCATGCATTTTATGCATAAGGCTGAATGTCAACACGGATGCATAATTTTTTTGCAGTAAAATGCTAAATGTCACCAAACACCGGGCTGTGTTTGGACTGACAGCAGGGCTCGCGTCACCGGAGGACGAGCTGGCAGGCAGCGCTCGCCTGGCCAGCCATCACACCACGACTCAAAGGCTACAACTGTACGATACGCAGTAGTGGCAGGAGCGGCAGAGGAGGCGACAAGAGGGATTGGGGGACAAAGAGGATAATGGAAGCAGATGTGAGGAAGACAAGTAGGCTTTTTTTTTTCTGCGCGGCCCAACGGAGATGCATTGGTGGGAGGTGCCAAACAGAAGATAATGTCACATGACTGAAGCCCAGCTACCTTCCCTGAGCCAAGGATGAGGTATTGCTCACATACAGAGGATGTGAAGTTCTTAAATTTATACCTCAATTAAATATTAACACTTGAATTAAATATTCAAACCCAAGACTGCATGTTTGAGAAGGCCGCACTTCCCCATCAAATATAAATTCAGTGGGCATCCCTTTCTACCCTCTCAAAAAAGATTCTGCTCAACATACGTGGTATCTTTGGAGGCGTGAGGAATTCCACTAGAATTCTAAAAGATCCCTTCCAAACCTGGAAAGACATAAAAAACACTGGAAAAAAATCCTCACGTGGCTTTTCACAAGATCGCCACATTCAGATCCTTGAAATGACTCAATATGAGCTGAACTGCTGCTTCCGTCTGAGTGTTTGTGCACCGGAGGCCCCGTATTCACACATCACACTCAAATAGTGAAGCACGATCGGCTTCCAAACTATTGATTGGTCTTAAAATAAGGAATCAATCAGTAGATTGTCAGACAGTGCGAATAAATCATCTTGCACAGTGTAGGAACAACTGTGGGAACAAGAGCAGAAACATTTCCGTCTGGAGGGGCATTAATTCGGAGTAATGTTCATCAGAGCAGCGGGGCTTTGTAATGACTGACTCACTGGTGGGACAGCTGTCTGCAACACATTAAATATTAAGGGCTGCAATCACACGCATATAGCAAAAATAAAGGGGGGGGGGGTTATTGGAAGTTTGTAAAATGTGTGTGTCTGTGGCAGTAGCAGACACAGTGGGCGGAGCTAATGCCGGTACAAGTCTGACCCAGTAAATGTTCCGTGTCGCATCACTCAGCACAGCTAAAGTAAAAAACGTGACAGTTATGCTGCTGTCACATGGAATCAGGGAGACGGGAGAGACGTGTGCTGGATGGAATGGGAAAAAAAACCCAGTCAGAACCACACAACGGCAAAACGGAACGCATGTGACGTGTTTCTATGGTGATGTCGTATTGTTTATAGTAAATAAAATCAAAAACATATTGTGTATTATTAATGTTATCATATCAATACATATATGGCTATAAAATCCTGTTTTCTCTAAATATTACATGAATGATAGACAGTAAAAGCTAAAATATTTGAACTTTGAACGGCATTACCCTCTGCCATCAATGATTTTTTACCGTCGCTTCTCTCCCCCACGAAAACGACATCCAGTTTGCCGAAAATGACTCGGCATGTATCTTTGACAGGGCGAAGGTCGCACCAGAGACACTTCAGAAACATGGCGCTGCTGGTGTGAACACACTGATTGACAAGAATGGCTGCGATCACCAGCGGGGCCACGGCGCAGACGCTACATGGCGCAGACGCTACATGGCGCAGACGCTACATGGCAATTCCAGTGTAAAGGCGGGGTGATAAACCTGAGGTGGAAGTTCCACTCAGCTAGTTTCAGCGTGATCCTGTTGTCAGACAGACACCATCAGTGCTAATGTAAATCTAAAAAAAATAAAGTAGCAGCAGTTTATTTGCCAGGTTAAAACACATCACGTTAATGGCTTCTTCCTTGGCACATGCATTGCTTTTGTTTACTGCTTGTGAATGGGTGAAGCAATTTTAAAAGTGACTTTAGAATCCTTTAGAAAAAATCCTTCCTGGCAAAGAAGGCTGGACCCACGGCTGCCTAATGCGGCTGTGGTTCTTGGTTTGAACCGACTCCTTAACATTTTTAATATCGTCCTTACCGCTAATTGAGTTATTACACCTAAAGGGGGGAGGAAAACACAAACACACACAGGGGAAGTGAGGACAAGATGAAAAAGCAAAGAGAAATACGGAGCCAGTGATGCAGAAATTTGGCTTAAACTCTTCCTCCAGGGTACGAAACCACCAGCTGAGCTGCTTAAATGAAAACTACACTATTAATATGTATGTGGAGAGCTGGCATCAAGTATTCTCTGTGACACATGCACGGACATGCAGAAATACGCCGGGAACGTGCATGTGCGCGCGCGCACACAGACACACGCACACACACACCTCACTCTCCACTGACAACAGGAAGCTACAATTACATAAAGAGGTTTGATATTCTTGAATTTTAAAGTGCTGGGTTTGTGATTATGACCTTTAAGGCTCATAGTGTGAGTAATGAGGAGCTGCTGGGTGAACGACAGAGGATGACGGATGGGTGAGAGAGAGAGAGAAAGGGAGAGAGAGAGAGAGAGAGGAAGTTAGAAAGAAGAAATATGAAGGCGCTGTCATCTCATTTGTCCTCCCTCCGGGTCCCCCAGCTGTTGTTCTCTCTCCCTCCCTCCATCACTTTTCATTGTCACTCATCCCTTCAATCGCCCCTTACCACTTGTGCCCCCCCCCCCCCCCCCCCCCCCCCCCCCCCCCCCCCCCCCCCCCCCCCCCCCCCCCCCCCCACCACCCCCCCCCACACCCCCCCACACCCCCACACAA
>CAAKHB010003509.1:27417-45790 GCA_901007665.1 Aeoliscus strigatus
TCATCTTTCCCTCTCTCTCTCTCCATCCACATAAATGACTCAGTAAAACAGGTCAAGTGTTACAAAATTCCCCCTGCAGCTCAACCTGCCTAATACAAGGCCTGGCTCATTGCACCAAGACAAGTAATACGCTGCCTACTCACTGAGAGGGCGACACACACACACACACACACACACACACACAGCCTAAAAGAATGCAAATTTGCATTTCTATCCATACCGTACATGGCTGCCATTTCTCACCACTAAACCCTGTACAGCAAAGAGAGGGAATTTCAAAATAAGAGCTCTCATCAAAACATCCTTACCATGTCTCTATGCCATATTGTTGGGCGGGTGCATGTGTGCTGCATCCATGAGTGTGGGGTGTTGATATTCGGGGTTTGGGAGGGGCAGGTTTCTCTTATTTTGTTTGTTCCCTTTTAATATATTTCTAATTTAGATGCAATTTGTGTTGTATTTTTATGAATGAGAGGTGCTATATAAATGAAATTTGATTTGATCTAATTCCCAAACACAAATTACATTTTATTCAGTACCACTCTGCTAAAATCCAACTTCTTGTCCAATTTTCTGTTTGAAGTCACTTCATACGAGATAATTCAGAACATGGACATAAAAGGAAGACGCCACATTGATGCACAGGCTCCGGCTCGTCGTACCTTCCCCACCTCGCTTCACTAATGAATATTGGGCGACAGAAAGTCCGGAAGCACCAGAGCAGAATTGGTTATTAAGGAGACGACAGTCGCGTAAAGGCTCTTAAAATAGGATAAATGGCCACAAAAACACACACACGCTGCAGGAGAGCTCAGAGTGCATGTGTGTTGGCTCTGCAGGCTACAGAAACGTAACAGCTCCATATATCAAGACAGTCGGGACCGTATGGGAGGATAAATGACCCGGGGGCCCAACCTGAACAGTGTGTGTCAGACACAAATAACTGGGCAGTGAACTGGGAGCCGCATGATGACACACACACTCCTGGTGAGGGCATGTAATCCTCCAGACCGGCACTTGATCCTGGCCAGAGCAGAAACACAGCGAGCTCGCACTGTTTATCTGAGTTTTATATCGGAGTTTTGTTTGTGTGAATTCCCCGGGCAGGGGATGGGAGTTTGGGGGGTTTTAATGACTTAGGAAAACTGAAATGTACTGGAACATAAATTAATCTCAGCGGTAGCGGGGATCCACGCAGCCTGGGAAGGCTCAGCGTTGGCTATTCTTGCAGTTTATAGTCCGTCTTTAGCACACGAAGGCGTTGCGGCTATTACTCATGATGAACAGCGCATTATTCCGCGCTGATGTTTCTGCTGTCTGGGGGAGAAACCGTTTATTACCATCGTGTCGGGCAAAGATCACGTCCATGTTTATGAGAGTGCTGATCGACTTGTGTTTGGAAACATTTCACGCCAAACACCTGCGATGCCACAACACCGACGACATCATCTCCCTTTCTACAGATAAGGCCTTCGAGTCTCCATCTCGGCCACGAGCGGGCAGCTGAACGCGCAGGAACTGACGCACAGAGCTTTGCACGCTGCTCTGAGCTCTCCCTGCCTCTCTGGCGTCGGACGCTGACGTGACTCACAGGGACTCTGGACTGTAGCCCAAGATGTCTGAGCTGTGGGCTTGAGCGACAGGCAACATGGCTGCAATCACTGGGGACTCTGGGGAGGAGGCGGGGTTAACAAGGGGTCAAAGACACGCAGGGGACACCCAGCAGGAGCTGTGCTGGGGTCGCTGCTCACAACAGCACCTCCGCATATTGGAACACACATGGTTCTGGTGCAGCGTGTCTGCCTACGTGGGTTTGAGGAGCAAATAATGGCATTTTTCATTTTAGAAATCACACATTTGACTGGAGATGAGAAAGAACACAAAAGTGCCATGATTAGAAAACGTTCAACACGCTGGGAACTGGTTGGACCCCGTTGGATGCGGTAACAAAATGAAAGGACACACACAGATTCAGATAGGAACCGCAGAAGAAGTGATTAAAGCAAAAGAGATGTCGGGATAAGATGGCAGACAGATGAATGGGTGTGTGTGTGTGTGTGTGTAGATATAAAGGAGGCGCTGACACATGCATGAGCAGACAAAGACACACACACACACACACACAACTTTGTGATGCTCTGACAGCCTTCGCCGCATCACTTTGGTTATTGAACGTCAGAGGAACAATAGCAGAGAACACTTGAAGCCTACAGGGGAAGGGGCCAGTGTGAATAAGATCACTGCTGACGGAGGCTCACGCCTTCACGCCACAGCGCCACACAAACCACTGCAGACGTGATGAATCAATAGTCTGTGGAACCAGGGGCGTCGGTTTCGGGTTGGCGGTGCCGGGGACATGATTTATTTTGTACCCACCACTATTTTTCTTTTTTTAAACGATATAAAACTATGACGAAACGATATAAAACCACGAGTCGGTTCAGTCACGGTGCTTTTCCACGACACAGTTGAAGTTTTTTTTGTCACAGACAAGTGAGAGAAACTGAGACGGCTCAGGACACGATGGCTCGATGGACCGATTCACTGTGGAGGGATGTACGAAGTGAACGCCAGTCCTGATCGGTTCCAACGGACAGAGATCCACGATGAACTGTACATCAGACACAAACATGTACAACATGTCAAAATGAACGTTCTAAAATGTCAACGCGTCCAGTGGGAGTCTGCTGCGTTTCAATACTTCAGGTAGCATCGCTGAATGAAGTGTGGGTGCGGCGTGCGCCACGTTTCAAACCAAACTGACGCCCGTGTGTGAACCCAGTTTGACATTAAACATTTCATTTTACGGGTGTTTTTGTGTTTGTGATCTAAAGCGGTGGAACGATTTTGAAAAAGCTCATTTTCCTAAAATATTGTTCTTCCTGACATTTCACCCCGGGTACCAACTCCACGGCTGCGTTTAACTGTGATGGCGTGGGGAATTCAATTCTGGTGCCATTTAAAGCGTCCTATGAGGAAACTCATGAGCAGCAGCATAAATATAAATGTTGAAGCGGGGAGGGAACGTTTGAGGTTCACATACACACGGAAAAACACACATTTGCATGCATGTTCTCCACTATCAGACCGGAGCGCATCTGCACAGCAGTTACATGCACAAATCAGCAGGAACACAATCACCCACAGTTTACGACAGACTTGGCAGTCGCCAGGAGAAGATCTACCATCCCTTTAAAAAAAACAACAACAAATATTTGAAGTATTTCATGTTTATCCCCATATTCATCTCTCATTTTGTGTGTTTATATGAGCAGTGTATGTGAACGTGCACGCGCCAGTGCGTGCCGAGACGGTGAATTAAACAGCAAGTGCATTTGATCTGAAAAGCACTCGGGGGCAAACACACACACAGAAATCAGATGCGCGCACACACACACACACACACTTGCATACAGCATCAAAATCATTTCCGTCACAGAATCTATTCTTAGGAGCAGCAACAAACCATTTTTCCCTGATATAAATCTCTTTTATTCATACTCACGCAGTCACACACACACACACACACACACGTTGCTCAAAGCTCCATTCCCTGGTGGTCATACGGCATTCACATAATGTTCTTTGTTTGTTATTTGCCACAACAGGATTTGTTCCAGGTAAATCACAGCATGAAGACCTTTTGGAGCTTATCTAACGCACAAGCACACACATGCTGCATCTTCCAGCGGATGATGATGGATGTTTGAGCAGTTGTGTTGAGGTCAGCGGCATTCAGAGTACGTCAAATCCCTCCCTCGCTCCCTCCCGATCTGATCAGTGGAAAGTTAAAATCAACACAGCTGCAACAACTCAGCCATCTCCACTCTCTAATCGGGCCTCTCCTCCCTCCGTTTTGCCCTTTTGCTCCATGGTGAGCGTCTCTTCTCTCTCATTCAATCTTTCATTGTTCCTCTCATGTTCTGCATCGTTTCGGACGATCATCCAAACGGATCCTGGAAAACGTACTTTTTTTGAAACCTGTCGTCCGTTCCAGAAAGCAGATTTAGTGAAATCCTGAAATGACGGAAAATTGGTGTGTTTTCAGTTTTATTTTCACGTAAACTGGCAGAAATCAAACCAAATGTCTTTAAAGTTTTATAAAGTCATGGAAAAAATGATTAGACCACTTGTTTTCTTCATTCTAATGCTTAGTACTGCTAAAGGTACATTTGTTTGGACAAATAATGATCAAAAATAGCCTCAAAGCCCTGCTATCCAGTGATTTTCCTTGGTTTTCTTGATAATAACCATAATCACTTCACTTCTTACATCAGTAGCTGTGGCATTGTACGGTCAAAAACAATGCTTTTATGCATTTCATGTTTTCTGTCCGTTAGTCACATGAGACCCACAGGAGTTAGTACTGGATCAAATGACCACTGTATTTGATGACTGCAGCCATGTGTCTGGGTGGGTGGTCTTCCATCCATGTTTCAGTTCAGTTTAACACTGAAATACAGAAAATTCTGTCACGTGTTTTTCTCATCTCAGGATTAACAGACTCTGGATTCTCACTACACCTGCTTTCTGGAAAGTGCCACTGGGCTCAAGGGGGAAAAATTTTAAAATACTGCACGTACCAATGCTGTCATCGCCCCACACCTCGACCTCTGACGTCTCAAACAACGATGACTACATGCTTGTGGTTGCAGAAGACTGGGAGTCCATCTATGGTTACTAGGGTAAAACATGATGCACCTCAGCCACTACGCTGAACAAAAAAGATGGAGAACAACATATGTTTTAGATCCACCGCAAACAAGCTTCTGTTCTTCTGTGTGAATTTCAAGCTCCACCTACAGGGGTGGAATATAAACTACAGCGTGTTGACTCCTTTACAATGGATCTGTCTGGATGTAAATACCCTTCACACGTTCCCGGAAGATTGTTTCGGTACGTGTGGACATGGCCTCAGTGCTCCCCTGCACACTCATCACACCACTGGCACCCTTTGCCCCCCACCCCCATCATAGAACCATCTACCTGCCCTTCCCAGCAGTTGGTTGTAAATGTGCTACTCCGACGTGGATGTGCACTCATCTGGCCGACGATACTCGACAGCGCTGGACAGGAAGAATGAACGGCCAGGAGGCCTCCAGGGGAAACAGGAGCATCCACTTCCCCCCGTCTGTTGGCTTGCTTGCATATTAGTGTGTGTGTGTGTGTGTGTGGTGAACACACATCTATACAGAGCTGAATGACCAGAAACTGAAAGATCGGATGTTATCGTTTACTGCCTGAGGAGGAACAATACCGTTTCCAATTTCCTGTGATTCTCTGTGAACGTAACATCCTCTGCAGTCTGCGTTCACCCGACTCCACTAGGTAAAAATACTTTATTGGAAAAAAAAAAGAATCATTCAAGCTGGTTGTCTGCGTTGGCTTGTTAAATGTCTGGTTGTATTGGTTCCATGACCCGTTAACATCCGTGTGACCCTGATCTGCACTGTATAATTTGCTTTTACGGCTTAAAAGGACTTTTCTTAATCTGGTCTCCAGCCAACGGGACATTTTCACTTAAGTGCAGATACATTGAAGACGAATTTTTGCAGAATTGCTTTCAGTTGAAAAGCTTTAAAATGAATTAACATTAGCAACAAGAGACCATCATGAACCTCATGATGATGTGCCGCAGGTCTGCTGTTTTATATTAGTTTCATAAAGTTTTCCTATGATAAATATGCGAGTGTGCGGAACACTAAAAGGTTCTCACTCTATTACTGTGAAAGCCCTTCAACCAAGTACTTCAACTGCACAAAGCCCAAACGACGGGTGCCAGACAGTGGAGAATTTGAAGGAAACCAAGTCACACACACACAATAATATCTGATGACACACCACAGCCAAGAAAGAAAAAGCCCTTGTCTAAAAAGTCATAAAAAAATATGCAGGAACCTACTTTGATAATTGAGGTCAGAATCAGACGGTTGCTTTAATCCCCGTGAAGACCCAGGCCACCACATCCATCACTCAGACATCCATGCAACAGGCCTCCTATTCATCACTTACTCTGGGATTTATTAGTCAGGTCTGGAGCCAGAGGGGGTTAGAGGTTAAATGAGGAGCATCGTCTTTGCTGTTATCAGCAAGAGCCCAAAGTGGGTCTGTGTGCTAATCCACATCGTCAGACGTTGGACCAACACAGTGACTGCAGCCGACAGAGCTGAAGTCAAACAAACAGACGCACGACACAAACACTCCAGTCTATTAACACTTTACACCACTGCAAGGAGCTTCGTTTATGACGTCTGTCTGTGTCTGTCTGTTAGCAAAACAAGTTATGAACGTATTTGAATGAAATGTTGAGTAAATGCTGATAATGGACCAGGACCAGATGATTCAGCATCTGTGTCTAGAACTCCACAACAGCAGCAGTGGACTGTCTCTGTGGCCCAGTGGTTAGTGGGTATGTCTGTTAACACAAAGGTCGGGGCTTTGAGCCCACCCAGGGACGGAGGGTTGGTTTTTGGTTTACGATTGAAACAAAAAGAAAAAATAGAGCTCAGAGTGCATGATCTGTGTAACAAGGTTGCTAATTTGAAGGTTAGCGACAAAGGCATGTTTTGATGAGCAATGAATTTATTAGAGGAGATAAATTGAATGTAGGACGCTAATAATGGCTGGAATGAGCTTCTTGGGGGAGGTCTGAACTCTGAGTGCTTTTCTACCATGTTAACATTTTCATTGGTCCGATTTCTGACTCCAATGCGTTGGTAGAGTAAAGCTCGAGTTTACAATGGAATATATGACCCACACAGAGGACGAGGATCCATAAAATCTCCAAATCTTTGAAGGGGCAACATCCTTATGTCAGGCTACAGATTTTACTGTACTGGAAACTTAAGTCAACATTTATTTCCAAAGACTATTTTCATAGCACCCCTAAAAACAAGACACAAACATACTTTGCATGGTGTCTGAGGAGCACGCTCACCCGTTCACGCACGTGCACGCAGAAAATGAACAGGGCTCCTACCAGCCAGGCGGAGGCCCCGGGGCACGGCACCATGTCTCCTCAGTGCAAGCGAATGTTGAACGCCGCAGTGGTGCTTTGGCGTAGCTGCTGTCACTTTGGCTTCAGATCGGGGTTATTTGCTCGGAGCCTGGATAGACCAGGTTCTGCGTTACGGGGTCACTGCTTTCACATGAGATGTCTACCTTTGTGTGTGACAAAGGAAATGCAAGTGTTGCTGGAGCGTTTATTCCTCGCCGCGGCTTAAAAGCCTCTCCGCTTCGCTCGGAAACCAAAGGAGTCAGGCTGCGTCTGTGCGTGTGTAAGTGCTCTCTATCTCGCCAGCCTCCAGTCCAAAGCAATTAGAGAGGCCAGATGGTGGGCTGGACGCACAATAAATAGCTGTGCATTGACAGAAGAAGTCTGCAACACCAAATGAACTGTGACAAGGTGCCAGGATGACACAGTGATACATGACGGCATTAAAGCACCAGGCAAACGTTGGGGACACGTTTCTGTTGGTGTTATAAACCAACTGTCATGGAGATGTTAACCCTTTAACACCGACGGTATCGACTGCTGATGTTCAATTATGTCATTGTGCTACCGGAAAACGGTCACATCCTGTCATGCTGTCATTACGGTAATGATTCACGTGAATGGAATTACCGTAATGACAGCAAGATGGCTGTTTTCTCCGTCTCCTAGCTCCTTCTTCACTCCAGGTACCGGTAGGGGAACCCAGTGACAGTCTCAGCTTTCAGGAACCATTTAAGATTGTGTGTGACCAAACACAAACACCAGGAGTGTCAGAGCATGACTCTGACACAGCACCCTGATGGATCTTTTGTTATGGAAAAGTACATCCCCAACAGATTCTATATGAACAAACGCTGGTGAGAATTAATGGGGGGGAGAAAAAGGGGAGGGGCATGGGACTTGTGAGAACAACAGGTCATAAGTCGAGGAGATGGCATAGATGTGACTAAACATTCACTATTGGTATTTATATGAAGGTAGCAGACACCAGGGATCTACTTTAACCCAGTCTGACTGTATGAATGTGTAATATTATTTTACTTTTTTAAAATAAGTAACCATTGGAGGAGTGTAATTATGGTTCTCCAGTAGGCAAGCATGGAATGGACCTCTGGGGATTCAGTCGGTGTTGAATGGTTAACGGTGGCGCTTCATCCGTGGGGGACACAGAGGGACGTCATGTATGGAAACCAAATCAGGTGGGTGTACACACAAACGCACATGGATGAACAGGTCAACCCGCGTACACAAATGACCCCGCTACTCAACTCTTGTGTCAAAGTTTCACCAAACCAGTTTGGTGTCGACAATGCAGCCTTTGAGAGGCCGCACCATTCAGAGTTTCAGCTTGGCCTGCACATTCCCCAACTGAAAACACAAGCTGCCCCCTCACAGGAAAAACCACTGAAGCTACATGACAGCATTCCCCAACTCCAACTTTTGCTGCGTAGTTTGTCACGGAGGTGACTCGAATGAGTAAAGATGTGCTTCAGACACAGCATGTACGCCTCTGTCCTCACCCTTCAGTGTCCTCCGACGAAAGAAACGCACAAAAATGTGCCCTTTAAAGAATCTGCATTCTGACATACCCGTTACCAAGGCAGCGAGTTGATTTCAGGCCACATCAACAAACTGCATGACGGTGGAGCTTGAGTACAGCATGATTGCAATCCACAAAATGGCTTCTCCTATTCCTGCACTGTTCCCCATAAGCCTGTTATCACACCTTTGTTGACACACACGCACACAGATTTAACAAAACTAAAATGAGACAAACAGCCTGACCAGGAAATGAGAGTGAAGAAGACAAACAACAAGGGGTGGTGTGTCTGGAGTGTGAAGGATGGGGGACAAGACACAGAGAGGCCACTTCATATCCTGATCAATTAATCTATAAATCTAATCAGCGAGAATCAATAACCACTGGATCTTTTTTTAATATGACTCAGCAGCTTAGCTGAAGTGTTAAAGCAACAGATGGAGGAAACAGACGCTGCAACGCTGGAACATTTCAAAAATCAAGAATTTTTTAATAACCAAATACAAAAAACTATGAAGACATGACGAAAAGTGGCGACAACATCTCTAATTGCCCACCCCCCCTTTCCAAAGATTAAAATAATTCAAAATTAATAAAAATAATAAAAAAAAAAAACAACTTTTACAAAGAGCAGTCAATAAAATGCACAGTCGGAGTAAAACGGTGTGTACAGTTCATTTGTAGAGAAGAAGCACATTTGCAGCACATTGGCAGCGATCACAGCGCACCAGTCAAGAATAAAGCACGCGCAAAACATAAATTATAAAGCACTGCAAAATGACAGGAACGAGGAGAAATTGTAAGAGAAAATAAATCCTTCATGCTTTGCTGTCACTGAGAAATACACAAATGTGACACCATAAATTAGTAATTCTTTTTCTCTGCTACATATTTATATATTTATACTATTTACACAGCAAGGTTTGCGCTTTTTTTTCCCTTACGTGAAATGAGAGATGTTAAGGCTTTGATTTGTCATCAGATGTTTGGAGCCAACAAAGCAGCAGCAGTTTGTGGCTTTTTTTTTTTTTTTGAAGAGAAAAACAAACAAACAAACAAAAAAAAACAATTCTGTCCATCTCACTTTGTGGCAAACCTCGACCAGGACTGTGGATTCCATTTTAAAAGCATTGGTGAAGTGGGTGGCGCCGGCGAGTGTGTGTCTGTGGAGGCGGCTATGGTGACAGAGTGAGAGAAGTCAAACACCGTTTTCGGGGAAGTGGTGACACTAAAAGCATGTGGAGAGATCTGGGAGGCGGAGGTCGTCAGTGAGGTGGTGTTTTACGAAAGTGATCTCGTTGAACAAAAGCGGAAAGGACCAACCCGTTTCCTGGACAGCCCGTTTCTTTGACGCCTGCTTTAAAGTGGTTACTGGATTGTGCAGTTGCCCCCCTGTTCCACGAGGATTCTGGAACAGGTTGGACAATTTGTGGGGACAGAAAGCAGCGGAGCGAGTCGGACACACACACACACACGTCATGTTACAGGACAGAGTACATGTCCCGACAGAGCCACGAAGTAAAAGGAGGAGAAAGGGAAGGTGTTTTCGTGTGCGTTGTGTGCATCTATGCGAGCGCAGTTGTGTGGGTGTGTGTCAGGAGATGGCAGAGTTGTCAGGTCTGAGGTGTCTTGTGCACAGTTTGGCTGTGGGAGTGAGCATAATGAGAGTGGCTGAGGGGTGTTTGTGTGTGGGCGAATGTTTCTCCGCATCATACGTATGCATATAGATGGTGTGTGTGTGTGTGTGTGTGTGTGTGTGTGTGTGTGTGTGTGTGTCCGAGTATTCGAAATGCACATCTTCAGTTTGCCAATTTCCCATATGTGACAAAAGGTGGCTCCTGAGGTTATGGCGCTAATGGCAGTGAGATGTCCCAAAGCCCCCAGATGCACCGCCAAACAGGCACAGTTTTCCACGGCGGTGAGTCAGACGGGCAGACTTTTTGCTCACGCTCTACCTGTTAACTCATGATGAGCGCTGTGGGGGTTTTGTGCAGAGGGTCTGTCAGGGAGAGGAAGCACATTGTGCAAAAGAACGGCGTGTGCTTTTTGTGTGGAAACTTCAGCAACAGAGCAGTAATGCTGTTGCCCCCCCCCCAAAAAAACGCAAATGAGATGTTTAGGCTACAGGAAAGTTCAGTCCATTCAACGTGTTAGAAACAACCAAACTACCGAGGTATTCATTAAAGTAGAAATTACATTCTGGACGCCTTCTTAGACATTTCAACTTCCAGCTTTGCCAACCCACGACGCCGTCCGCCTGTCCGCCACAGCACCGGCTCTATCATTCTGATATTTACAGTTTCATAAATATCCACATTTGCACAAGAAAAATAAAGATGCTTACATATATATATAGTACACATATACTTCACACCAAAATGTACATAGAACAGTTTGTCCCTTGTCATTGTTTTGACCACAAAAACCACTCATTACAACTCACGTTTCTCTTTGTAGTGGTGACACACACAAGTGCAAAAATAAGTCATACATTTCTCTTTTGGTGGTTGTGACGAATCAGCCGTGTTTGGTAAATTTGCTGAACCCGAGGCTGACGGGAGTTGAAAGGTCGACAGGAGTTGTATTTATGTAAGGCCATTAGATAATCCTATTGAACACACGGGCTTATGATCCGCCAGACAAGCACTGATCACTGACATTCTGTCATCTGTTCCTGTGTCTCTACTCCGTCCTCTCTCTGCCTCCGTGAAGGTTAACAGCCATCACGCTGGAAAACAAGGACGGTCTCACCCTGTATGGATCTTCGTTCTGCATGCCAGTGTTCCTAGCCTCCTCGGTTCAAGGTTTAGCCTCCTAGGACCTGTTTTAATTTTTTTTTTGGTGTGCATTTTAATAAAATGTATACTTAAAAAAAAGTAAAAATAAAAATAATAACACATTAAATTCATATAGCACTTTAAAAGATTTTTTTTTTTTTTTTGAAAAAGTGATGGTGCTGAAATATAATGTCCACGCATGTGTATGCAGGGTCTTAGGAGGTGAAACAAGTCCTCCAAGAACAGCAGCCATCCTGGCCGTCAGCGTTTGACCTCACAACCTGGAGCATGCTGCGACCCAGGTTCGTACACAAAGTCCGCGTAATTACAGAGAGCACAAGATGTCCAGCGGGTCGAGAGAGACGTATTACAGGACCATGAAAAGGCATGATTAGAGGAACTACCGTAAGGCTTCTCTCCACGATTGTCCATCACAGTCATCCAGTGGCTACACAAATACAGTGACGCATGCAAATGAACGCTGAGCCTTCCAGGTGGCGAATACAGTAGCCACGGGCCGTAACGTTTGCCTCACGCAGCCTCCGGTGGCTTGTTAGAAGGATAAATTAACAGTCAGGAGACAATCAGCCCCAAGGCTGCAACAAGAAGGGCCGTTTTACCGCTTGTTGCCTGTTAGTCAATATGACTCCACAGTGGAGGAAAAGCTTTTATGTCTCCTGATCAATCCTCCCCACTCAACAACATCCAGTAATGGCCACATTACAACAACATCCACAAATATTATCTCGTTCAAAATCTATTTAAAGCGGGTCGTACAAGGCAGGTTACATCTGGCAAAACAGGGACGTGAACGCGGACACACATCGGGTGGACTGAGGCCCGCCAAGACAGGCTGGACTGGACTGGACCGGAGTCAGTGGAGCGTTTGACACATGAGGAGCAGTAAAATACCGCCCTGCTCTCCGTAGCCCTGACCTCCACACGGCTCGGGATAAATCATCCAGTCCTGTTAAACACCAGAACAGTCGGGAGGGGGTGAGGTGAGAGGTGGGGAATGATAGAGAGATGGAGACGAGGAGGGGAGGCGTAGAGGGGGGGAGAAATCGCCACGTCATCAGCGATAAGTGGTGGCAATCTGTTGGTCCCAGCTTAGCAAGTGACTTCACGGCTCATTACCAATCAAGCTCCTCCTGTCAGGGGCGCTCTGCAGAGATGGGGATGAGGAGGAAGAGAAAAGAAGAGTCTGCTCCCTCCCTCCATCCCTCCATCCCTCGACCCTGTCAGATCGGCTACACCTCATTCCCTCATCTCCTATTTACCGTCGCTTTACTTCCAGGCGAATTAATAAAGTTTGCATGCGAGCCAGTACCTTTTCAGGAACTGGATTCTAACTCACGTCAGCTGAGCGCAGACGTGGACTGTTGCAGAGGGCGGAGTAGAAGGCCGAGAGTGGAAAAGAGAACGCCGCTCGGCAGACAAGAGCAAATATTAAACTCTCCATCTTCTCCTCTCGCTCAATAGTCTGTCGTTACCCTGGAAGTTTCAACTGAAACACTCACAACTACCCCCCAGCTGTCACGGCATTACCAAACAAAAGGAGAACAACAAGAGACACGAAACTTCTTGACAACCCCCTCACGCTTCTGTTGTTTTGGTGAAGAGTGAATATGCAAGTGAGATGAATCCTCTGTAGACTTGTTTTGTATCATGATCATCATCCTCCCACTCCACATACTTTCATTTTCATAGTGTGACAACATCCCAGTGATCGTGGCAGCAGATGCAGCAAGAGCAGCTCGATTCTTCTGTGTCGGATTTGCAGCTTTAAGGGACCGAAAAATAAAAACGCTGCATCACTCCTTCAGTCAATTCAGGGGCTGCACTGATTAACGATAGACGCTAGATTTAAAATCAGATACACAAAGTAAAAGTGGTTTATTTTCTCCTCTCTTGGACACGGACACAACCATGGAACCCCAAAATCCTTGGGAGGAATCCTCCATCCCTCCATTATCTTCTGCCCCGCTCCCACCCCCCACCCTCCTCCTCTTCCTCTTCCTCCTCCTCCTCCACTTCCTCGTTCATACGTAAACCGCAGTCCGCGAGATGACAGAGCCGTCCCTCTGGGACTCCATGTCGTCATCCAGATAATCTCCGATCATATCGTCCTGGTCGTGGGGTGGGCGAAGCTGGAGGATGGGGGCACCGCCGGTGAAGTGGTCGTACCGCTCCTCTTCCTCCAGCTCGTCAAACTTTCTCCTCTCCGCATCGTCTAATTCGTTGCTCAGCAGGATGTCTTGGGCAGTGGGCGTAGTGGTGACGACTTCGGGCCGTCCCCCCATGGTGAGCGGCTGGTGATGGTTGTTTTTCTCCCCGAGGCCCTGGTGGGACGAGCTGTCGTTGTAAACGTAGATGGGCCCGTTGTTGTTCCCCCCTCCGACGCCACCGCTGCCCGCGCCCCCACCCGTGCCGTTCTTGCTGGCCTTCTTGCCACCGCCAAAAATGCGCGTCTTCATGTCACTGCCACCGTTGGCTCGGTAACCCTGCTGCTGTCTGCGGCTACGGGTGACAAGCACGGCGACGAGAGCGGCAACCAAAAGGAGGGCCAGCAGGGAGCCGATCACAGCCCCCGCCACCACGCCGGCATTGGATGGGTTCACTGGGGGCTCTGCAGGAGGGAGAATAGGTAGGGAAAGGGGGAGAGAGGGGAAGAAAGGAATACGGTTGAGAAAGGGGGGGGAAGAGAAGTGTGACATGTGCCAGGAGGGAAAAGAGCAATAACGAGGGAGAAAAAAGGGAAAGGGCAACGTCAAAATGAAACCAGAGGAGAGGGAGGAGAAAAAGAAGAAGGCTGGATGAGATCTGTGGTGCTGTCTCTTTTTTCAGTGTGCAAGTGCTGAAGTGTCAGTGCAGTCAAGTGTGTGTGCTGAGGGGACTGGACTCCCTTAAAAACCTGCTGCAAACACTGGGATCTGGACGGGATAGGAGGGAGATTTGAAACGGAGGCCACAGACGTAAGGCGCGCGCGCACACACCAGGTAAGTCGGTAAAAAAAAAAAACAAATCACATATCTGATGTTGGGGTTTCAGTAGGAGGAACGCACGAGGTCAAAAATGACATCAGATATAAAACATACTGTCATCAGCCGATTTTACTGCTGCGGCTGATGACTGATAAGAACAGCAGCAGTGTGATGTTGATGGAGGTTCTATGGTAAATGGTGTGTTTTGTACTCCTTTGAGCACAGCAAGGACTGGGTAGACATGATGGCTGGGCAATATGGACCGAAAGTCATACATCAATGTTTTTAGCTGAATGGCCATACCAGTTATATTTCAATACTTTCACATTTTAGAAGTATCATCATTGAATGACGGGAATGAACACGGACATGAACATGTTTGACATCTTTTTAATTGATCTACAGTTCGGCTTTGCCTGTTAAAACCACTGAAATTCGCTCAGGGCAGAGCCCAGGGTATAATAGTACGTGCTAGAATTAAAGGTTGCCAGACTTGTCACTAGTTGCTAGGGGTCGGAATATTTGGTAAATATAGCAACTACGTTTCGTTTTTATTCAGTGATTTGTATCAGTGGACTCGTTTGCACAGAACAAACGAATCACCATCAGATTAAATCTGAAATTAACTTCTTGATTAGATCTTTTCAGGATGTGATTCAGTACGGTTTGTTCACCCAAAACATTCATTCTTTCGAACAAATCGTCCGTGAATGGGACAACACTACCATCGATACTATTGTAAGTGAAACACCGAGTTCTTAGAGAGTCCTACGTACTGAGCTTCTTCCTCCAATGATATTTCCTCCTCTCCCTCAGAGCTGCCCCTGTCCTCATTCCCACAGTCAAAACAACCCCCCACCCCCCTTGGCCGCGGGCTCGTTCAATGGCCAGGGACTATCCAAGGCTGTCTCTGTTCAACACAAATCACAAAGCAAAGTGCAGGGAGTACAAGACACACACACACACCGGGTGGCTAAGAGAGGGGACCCGGATGTGCCGGGGAGAACAGGTGTAGGCCATGCGGAGGGGGAAAAGGTCATGATGAATGGAGGAGTGGAGGGTCGAAATGAGATGAGCATGAGGAGGTGGAGGAGTCAGTGAGTGAGTGACAAAGTGACATAGCGGAATGACAACTCCTCCTTGAAACCATGAACACAGAGCTGACGACAGATTGGCACCCAGCTTCTCCTCTCTGCACCGCCAGCGCTGCTTCAGTACATGTCATGAGGCACTAGTGGCAGCACATGCAAAAAAGCAATCTGAAGTTTATTTGGAATTAGAAAAACACTTTAGTGGATGAGGTTTTTTTTAGTTTGTGTGTGTCGTGAAGTCATACTGTACGCAGTGACTGAAATAAATGAAAACATTATTTTAAAGAAACGTCAACAGAAAACGTCAATCGCTACAAGTCGGTATCAATACGGAACTGACTAATAACCTGAACCAAGCTGGCGGCAGCAATGTCTGAGTTAAGGCTCCACACCTCCTCCTGTTGTCTGCATTCACTGCAGTGTGAAGCGCAACAGGAATGTCCATGAAGTGATATTGTTACACGGAAACAGGGCAGCAAAGCAATCGTACATACAGTACGTAAGTGGAGGAGGAAAAGCAGAAACAAAGCATGAAATGTTTTCCTTGAGATGGTGTTTTTGTAATGTACACTGGGTTACAAAGTTCAGTACACTGACATCTGCATGTGGATTGTTCCCACACGATGTATGCATGGGTTTGGTTTTTTTTTTGTTTTTTTAAAAAGTTTTTATTTCTTGTTATTTTACACTTTGAGGCAGTTCGGCGATATACAGTTTATGGCAGTAGAGTGAGAAAAAGCCCTGAAATAAAACTTTTTCCATCAGATCCCATTTATGTCCTTTGACAGGAAACTTTGGTGTTTTTTGCATTTTTTTCTCGGAAACCGTTATCGCTACCTTTCGTTTGCCGGAGTAGTAGCGTGCCAAAAGTTTGTGGACTGTAATAAGTGTTGAGGAATAAATGTGGACAACATTAACATTTGGCTCTGACAAGTAGATATTTGTTAATGAGAACAATGGTGCATTCTTTGACAAAGTCACTGTCATTTTGCTTTGACTACAGAGGACAACACACACGTTCACCTACATGTCTGCACTCATCTGATCATCAGATTTACATGAGATAAGACGCTGCAGCAGCAAAACACATTATTTCATCAGTGAACTTGACAGCAGCAAAGCACTTCCATCAGTCTGATTCGAAATGCAGAAGCCGGTCCCTCATGTTAAGTGTACAAAGAGCTGACAGAATTACTGTTGTAACACCGATTCTTGTCAAGAAAGGGAACGGAAAAAACTGTGCTCCGTTCTTCCGCTTTATTTCTGCCTCACCTCTCCTCCACTTCCCTCTTTTCTCCATCTCGGTCTGCACTTCACCAGCTGTCTCCTGCACATTACTCTCCTCGAAATCAATTTTCCCTGCCACCTCTAATTTGCGTTTGTATTTCTGTCATGTCGCTTCCCTATTCTGTGCTTCACTTTCAACATACACCCAGGAAAGAACATGAATTATTTCCTGTAGATCTATTTTCTCTTGCTTTCAATTTTTACCACCAGTGTCCCTAAACACACCGTCTCTGTGCCCAGTTATTCTTTCAGTGGAACTGCTAAACATTCCTATTCACACACATGTGAGTGAGAGGCTGCCCTAAGCGCCCGATTGCAACAGAAACACAAGAAATGCATTATCAGCTTGGACTCTGTGGAGCTCCAGTGGGCACAACATGTCAGTAATCTGTCTGCAAACTTGGGAGCAAGCTTGGGATACTGTCACAATGGAGCCACATCAAAGGTATTACAGTAAAATTTAAATGCAAAGTTTCCCTCATCCAATTATGTTCAATGCGGTGCTCAAGACAGCGGTAAGTGTCTCTCAAAGTCTAGGTCGGCAAATCCTTTTTGTGGTTGACGCGTCATGTTTTTATTCTGACCGTACGGAAACAACACTTAAAAGATTGAAGAGAGATGTAAGAGGAGCCACCCCTGGGCTCACACACATCCAAACAAAGCACCGGGATAAAAGTGGGCTAGGAGAGGACCTCTTAGAAGCACACGGCCTTGGATGAGCCAGCAGAAGATAAGTGCAATATACATGCTGCCTGAGACCAGCAAACAAACGTCGGCCGCTCTCAAACAAACACGCCCACCATACTGTAGAAGCCAAAAAAACAGCATCTACTTATGAAGTCATGTCCAGCATGATCATGAGCTCCAAGTGACCGCAAGTAATTAAAGAGATGGAGCAGAAGTAACCTTGACTGCAGCTGCAGCCTTCCAAAAACATGCAGACACACACACACACAATCAGCTGGGCTGCACCTAGAGCATAGCTTAGTAGTGTTCTCTGTCAGCATGTTAAGTTATTGAACAGGGGTGGATGCATGTGTGTGTGTGCTAATGAGGGGTGGGCAGGGGGCCAGTTGCAGGCTGGAGGGAGACTTGGCTCCATCAGACCTGTTCTCTGGCTATTTCCACATGGCTGGAGACACAAAGTGACAGACACAGACAGATGCAGACACAGACACACACACACACACAAACCCGGTGAAGGAAAATGGCCAAGCCCCCTTGCCCTTGCAATGTCTCCTCAGAGGAGTTTGAAAATGTTGAAAAGGAGGGGGGGAAATGCAGCGAATTGAGAGGAAATCCATTTCTTCCGTTAGACTGAAGAGCCCCTCGGACCACGTTGGGGATTCAGTCAGGAGCAACAAACTTTCTGAGCTTCTACAGACCTCCCCTTCGGAGGACCCTCGGATAGACGGATGGCCTGAGCCGATGTCGGCATCTAAGCTGTGATTAAGGAACTGCTACTGGTATTTAAGAGTTAAGCTTGAGAAAGAGGGAGATGGCAACGGCATGAGATAGATAAAGAGAGAGAGAGAGGCTTGGGGCAGAAGTCTCCTCTATGAGCACAGAGATCAGCACCAGACTTGTGGAGGCTGAAAGACAACCTGAGAGAGATAAAGAGGATGAGGGGAGCACATGGGCTAACTGAGAGGATGAGAGATGCAATGAAAAGAGCAAACTGCAGGGAAAAAGATAGTGAG
>CAAKHB010003509.1:54016-73336 GCA_901007665.1 Aeoliscus strigatus
GGGGGGGGGGGGGGGGGGTGGGGGGGGGGGGGGGGGGGGGGGGGGGGGGGGGGGGGGGGGGGGGAGTTAGGCTAGTGAAGATCAGCGGAGACCTGAAATTGTAATTTCTTCTGACAGTAGATGGAAGGTGCGTTTGTGGCACTTGACGATCAATATGACTGATGTGTAACCCAAACGTGTCTGTAAGTGTACACGCACGACGGCGGTAGGGCTGCAACGATTAGTTGACTTAACCAATTACATCAGCAACAAAAATTAATCAGTGCAAAAATGTGAGCGTTGATGCGTTAAATAAGGTTGATATGTCATAGATATTTCTAAATTATATACTAATTTGTTAAATAACCATCAGCCTATGATGCGAGGACATAATACGTTTGTGTCATACGACTATCAGTCGGAAAATAACGGAAGAAACTTTTAACGCTACAACAGGGCAACTTTCACAGGTGTGATGACTGGAGCAAGTTGGGTTAAACACAAGAGAAGTTCAAAAAAAGGTCCTTAAAATAAAGAAGATAATTATAAATAATAGGGAAAGAAATGATTTATTAATCGATAGTTGCAGCCCTAGACGGTGGAACGTACACACCGTACACGATCCAGAGCGTAGAGGAGAAACCATGTACAGAGATGACATGTGTCTGAGAAGATAAATAACATGAGGCTATTTAGTTGGGTTTATTACAGGAAGTGGAAGAAAGGTTCTTAAATGACTTCTGATATGACCTAAAATTAACTAGACTAGGCCACAACACTGCGTTGTCTGAAGCATTTCATGGCGATCACGCGAGTCGATCAAAGTGAACTAGGCTGACTAGCGACAGATTAGCTTTGGGAATGGGAGTTGTACTTAAGCTGCCAAAGGAGGTCACAGAGGAAGACAAGAGGCCATGAGGGGCTATTGAAACTCTTGATTACTTGTCTAGATTGCAGTGAATGATGGCGAGTTTGACACGCTCATTACATGACGTAGCGTTGAAATGCCTCACTTTCCACTTTGCATATTTGCATGGGATTTGCACACAGCCCCGTGTCTACGCGTCATGTGGCGGTCGAGCAGAGCGAGGCCTGCTGTCTGTCATTCACAGGCAATAAGAGGAAAGCTAACACAGGTCAACTCTTGCCAGATTTCAGACGAGAGACAGACCGCCTTATGAGAATAAACAGCTCCAGGGGGATGAACGCGACACACACACACAATACCAAAGACGAGCATGCCCTCATCTTCTTTCATGATCCCAAAACCCAGAAGAATCGGTGTCATTAAAATGGCAGCCATCGAGAAAGACGGCAAGTGCATGTGTGTGCACGTACATATTAGACTTGGAAATGCTGAGGCAAGGTGGCATTTGGGAGAATAATTGTCCATATAAATATTTAGAGAGCACTGGTCATATTAAGCAGAAGGGGGAGGGAGAGGAGGCGGAGGCAGACAGAAACTAAGGGAATTGAAAAATAAAAGACAGTTCAAGGGTAAAAGAGAACAAAGGAGGATTGGGGAGCCAGAGCAGAAGCCGTGTGCCACTGCTGCTCTACTTTACAGTAGCTTTGCTGCCTGCAGGTGACATTTAGGAGACGTCACCAAATGTACTTGAAGATGGTGAAAACGTGCTGCCTCGGTTTGTTCAAGTGGTCAAATGTCACAGGGACTGTCACTAATCATTATGTCTTTGACCGTCACATGATGTCCACACGCACACATGCTATTATGATGATGTCTCAGCACAGCCCGACCAACTTAACACAGACCCTCTGCGATCCCCTCGCTGGTCACACTGACCTTTTCCTATTTCCAACCATTTGTCTGTGCTGAGCAAAAAAATCAAGAATAAAAAAGACGTGTGGATGAAAGCTTGTGAAGAGAGAGCAAAAAGAAAACCTGGTGAGAAAACGGGAGCGAGAGAGAGGGAGAGAGAAGGATGTGCAAGTTACAAATGCGGTTAAGACAACAGAGCTGAGGGGCAATAAGAGACAAAAGGAGGAGAAAAAAGGAGAGAGAGAACAGACCAATCAATGGGGTGGAAAAAAAAAAACTAGAGAGGTGGCCCAGGTAGAGAGAAACAGAGCGAGGAGAGGCAGATGAGGGGAGAGCAAGGAGCGGCAGAGCATATGGCACCGTGTGAGAAACACCACGGCTAAAAATAAGAGTAAAAACAGCAGAAGAAAAAAATATATATCGGTATTTTCTTCACATCCTGCAATGGAAAGAAGGCGTTTGAAATGAACCGGCACTTATCTGCATGCCTTGCTGCATGACTTTGACGCCTAATGGCACCCATGTCCTCTGCCTGATCCCGACGATCATAGAGAGAAGCACAACGTCAGGGAGTTGAGGCCATCGCCTAAAACATCTAATGGCCTTCAGAGCTCACTGACTCTGCCATTTTATCAAGCTCGTGGCTGTAGACTGTCAGGTGGGCCAGAAAGAAGCAACACTACTAGACATGTTCTTCAAGATTGCTTCATCCATTGTGTGCGCACTCGACAGTGTGCCTGTGTGTGTGTGTGTGTGTGTGTGTGTCTGAGTTGGTCACAGAGCACAGTGGAGGACGACGTGTGCATTTAAACGGTGAATAATTCAACAATGCACACAATTTGATCAAAATTGCAATATTGTCGAGTTGCTGGAGAGAAGCCCTGGCCTATTAATCATGTTCTGCAGATACAAGGACATGTTTGGTACACAACCCGACAAAATAATATCATTTTCAGAACAAATGGAAATGTATGTGTGTACGCTCACCCACTAAAACCATGACAATGACAGATATTGCCAGTAAAATAGCAATATCTGTCAAAATAATTGCAATATCATTTGTTATTGCATAACATTCAACAGACATTTGTGTGTCTCTCCAGCACACACATGTCTCAATAACTATTCTGGACTTTTATTACTGTTTTATGTATCCCTGCTATTACCCACGCGCTGGAGAAATGGACGTGATACAGGCAGTCTGGAACTGCAGGTGCGTCAAACTGTATTCTCTTCAGAAGGAGTAGGTTTCAGTATCAATGGCTCTAGGTTAGTCCAGAGTTGAGTTGTGCAAATGCATGTTTTCATCATTTAGGTCCAGATTGTCCAGATGGATCCTGTAAACTCAGTAAGTGCACTTTTTTGACGGGTGAAAAAATTTGAATACGCAACAACTTATGTCTTTGCATTCATACCGCGATAAAACAACATTTGAAGAAGAAGAAGAATGTGTGCGTTTGTGCTGAAGAACATAGTGGGCTGATCAGGTTTGAAGTCGTGAGCAGATTTTGTTACCGCAGTAACTCAGACAAGTTTGACGTCATTTTCCGCGCCACTTCACGAATGTATGAACTACAGCCTGTCTAGTCGTTTACAAGGGATCCTCTGGATGCAAATATTCTTGACAATGCCGAGGAAGACGGAGGGAAATAAGATTGTTTTGGTATGTGTGGACATGGCCTAAATGTACACCTGTCTTTGACCACAATACCGCACAATAGTACGGTTGTTAACCACAACTATGTTTCTAGTATTTTACTGGCTGTGGTCTTCCGACTGATGCACAGCAGTGGTATAGAAGTACATTTGAAAAACTCAAGCTGGCAGGATGTTGGTATGTGACTGCCAGAGCCAGAAGAGGCTCTTCAGCCATAATTACATACACACAACTTGCAGAGCGGAATCTGTGTCTAGTTGCCAACTTTGCATACAGACACACCTCCTGAAAGAGAAACTGAAGAAAATATAATAGAAATGAAAATAAGTTCTACGCGACAAGACTAAACTGCTTTGATTTATTCTGTTGGTGACTGCTAACTCATCGTGACAGACTGCAAACCAGGACGAGCTCACTTGTGCTTAAAAGAAATAGACAACTAGAAAACAACTTTGAAATAACTTGTTATAGTTCACCACAGAGGGCACACAACATGAAATGTACAGTCATGAAACTTTACAGCTGCGTAGTTATAGAGGCCAAAAGGAAGGGAGAGGTTGAAAATGGCTGTTGTCCACGTAAGTGCTCAGATGTTGGGGTACGAGAGAACACACTAATGTAATTTTCTAGTCCTGACTACTGAGTATTCATGTAATAATGCAGTAATGACTACTGTGTATTCATGCATTGGAACATTGACATGTTTGCTTGCGTAGTGGCTGGTGTGGTCCCATCGCAAGATGGTCTCTACTATTATATTAATTAGACGCGCCTATGGAGGACTCCCATCATAAAACGCTGTGGCACAGACTGCAGAATGCCGTCAAACTGAAATAGAAATGACTGTGTAATAAATGCAATACACAGTCACCACTACTGGGATAAAACAGCCCTATTGTGAAAAAGAAAAAAAAAGCACACAGTGTAAGTTGAGGGCATCCTTCAAATTCTTCCATTTCAGAGCTTATAAGAAATAGTAAAAGATGTTCAAGTGACTGGGTTTTATTGTCAGAGCAACAGTGTCTGACAGTCGGAGCGCTGGCCTTGGACACAAGGGGTTTCCAAATGAAAGCGCTGCCAAATACCAGCTTTGTAGGGCTCCTGATGTTCTATGTTGGCTTTTTTTGGCACCGTGCCACAGAGACCCCAGTTGCAATTACTACTGGGGCTGTACTTTTGTCTAGTGCCGCCTGCATGCAAGAGGACAATACCACAGTTTGTCCGATGTGTTTGCTCTGCTCTCCGGCACACGGGCATGGAATCAAACAACAACTGGGATTAAAGCGTTCTTTTTCAGCTGTAAATTGCTTATGTCCATACACGTTCATTCTATCTGGATTGTTCCCCTAAATGTCAAACTCTGATTAAACGTGAAAGAGAGGAACAATCTGTTTCCGCGTGGCGTTTCTTCCCACCATCCGACCTGTAGACTGATGTACTAACTGGTCAGTGTTTAAAAGGGATGTTAGCTGCTCGGTGTGGCGTCGTGGCGACGTGCGGAAATGCTGACAAATGCCATCTGAACACCACCTGCCTGTGTCCGAAGCCAAAAGTCACTGCTGTGGTTGGGTGACATGCACAAACTGCATCTGGTCGGCACGAATGGTCGTTATCAGCTGAAATCTGGAACGCCACCAACCTGAACCTGCTGTCTGCTGTTGCTACCCGACACCGCTGAAGCACCGGCTCCTCTGACCTTCACATACACGCGCACACACACACACACACAGATGTGTGAGCACACATCCATGCACAATGACCGTGCATGCGCGGCACATGCAGACACATTTAGATGTGGATACTTTGGTATGCAGGGAGCGGAGCGGGAACGCAGCTTAGCTCTGACAGGCGAGGCAGTCTGACAAGCCGAGAATAAAACTAGGAAATGAAGACTTGAGATGTGTCTCGTCTTCTCATTGACCTTTGCAATGGACTCGCTGTACGACACCGATCAATAGCACATGGGTAAGTTTAGCAGTAGCAACAGCACATTACAGACTTCTCCGGTGATATCCTTTCATAATCCTTCCGAGCTTTAGAAGCGGGAGCACTGAAGTCAAAAGCACTTTGGTTTGATAAAGAAGCACAAATCAAAGACTTCCAGTCAACTGCATCAAATCCACAAATTATTATGGATGTTTACTCAATGTGGAAGTGTAACATAGGCACAGTTGTAAAAGAAATAAAAAGGATTTGGTGTTACAAAGGAGTTGCATGCTGAATTGGGGGTGGGATAAAAAAAAAAAACCCTGTGATGCAACAGGAACAGAGCAAAAAGGTGCAAG
The DNA here is from genome assembly GCA_901007665.1 of Aeoliscus strigatus. NCBI lineage: Eukaryota > Metazoa > Chordata > Actinopteri > Syngnathiformes > Centriscidae > Aeoliscus > Aeoliscus strigatus. The sequence goes on from CAAKHB010003509.1 coordinate 59,718, forward strand.
AAGAGCGGAGTTTGACATTTTGGTTTATTCACAGTGGCATGATGAAACATTTGATAACCAACTCTGAACGCACACAGTGGAGAGAGAAAGGGAAATCAGACACAGGGGGAGAAATAGAGAAAGGAGACAGAAACTGAAATGTAACAGAAGGGGAGTGAAGGAGAAATGGGGGTTTGAAGGGAGGGACACAGGGAGACATGAACAGGCTTCAAAGTGCCAAGGAGAAATGAACAGCTGGAGGAGAAATCTGCACGGGGAGGTGTGTGTTTGATGAGAGTGTGTGTGTGTGTGTCCGTGCATCTGTATACTGATGCATATTTCTACTCAGCTGCTGTTTATAACAAATACGCTCCAGGAAAAGAACTGATGATATTCGTGAATTGCCAATTCAAATTAGTGCCCTGCTAATAAGCAGGAAGGAATTTTAGAAACACTTATCATTGAATAATCTATAACTTCCTCCCACCAAAGCTATACACATACATTCACCCTGCCATGGAATTAGTGTTTGTTTTAAAAGAACATGCAAGTAGCACAGCAACAGGAAAATGTCTTTTCATTTCCTTTCTTCTGTCACAAATTGCACTCTTCAGGGCGATGAATTCTGTCACATGGCAAAGATGCAGGCAGGGAAATTTTCAAACAAACATGGAGGAGAGAGAGAAAAAAAATGATGCAGAATTTAGAACAAAAGAAAAACTCTTATCATGCAAGTTTGTGCCTATGGACTCACTACGTCTGCTGTATGTCACAGATGAGAAAACGTATTTGCAGATGATTCTTCAGTGTTTGTGTATCATTACTAATATTAGAACTCAAGGTTTTAGTCATATTAAACACTACCTGGTCTACAGGCCAGCAACTATCCTTGTGATTAAGTGAAAGACAAAACTACTGTAAGCAAAGTACTGTCATTTTACTCCAGGGTCGATACATGAAATGACACACACAGTAAGACTGCCTGCTTCATGGGGTCCACTCAGATCCATCTATCAGCACAACCAAGTAAAGTGCAGCAACACACAGGTTACAGCCACGAACACCACTTTTCTAACAGACTGACTCATCTGAAACGCCACAAAAGGGGAGCTTGTGTTATTTTTCATTTGTTTCATGAAGTTTTTGGTGTTTTCCTTTGTTGTAGTGCAGCAGATCACAGCTCACAACAAACGTACACAACACACTCAATCATTTAACACATGCCAAGCTCAGGGAAAAACTATGCATAGGAATAAATACGAGTTGCTAAACTGTCAAGTGTACAACTGCGAGGTAAAGCAAACCGCACAAGTCACACACGCACACACACACACACACACAGTGGAGAGGTACTCTTCTCCACTGAGTAAATAATTCATCCCTGGGTTAGAACGAAAGCAGTGCGCTCTCCTCCTCCTCCTCCTCCTCCCATCTCTTCATTATTGATAAACACCAACATCTACACTGTACCTGACCCAAGAGAGGGAGGGAAGAAAGAGAATGGGAGAAGGCGAAGGATGGGCAAAGAGAAAACCAGCAGTGAAGAAATACCTTTCAGCAGAAATACATCAGCTGTGGAAAACAGAGGTGTGAAATGTCATGTGAGAATGTAAAATGTCCGTAGTTGGATGGTGTCATCTTTATCCGACTCGGTCCGGGCCCGTTTAGGGTCAGTAAAGTCTTGAAAACAGGACTTCACTGCAAACGGTAAGGACATAGCTCTTCTGAGCCCAACAAATAACTTGTGCCTCTACAGCGGCTTGCTCCTCCGACCGTTCCTACCACTGAATAAGTGACTGAATAACTTACTGGCTGGATGGCTGACAGACACCCAGCTCCCCTGCGGCGGCCGGCTCCGCTTTGTCGGACCTTGCATGTCAGTCTACCTCCACCACTCTTCGCTCTGTGTTGCTCACTTTCTCCCCCCCCCCACACTCTCCCTCTGTGCCTTAGCTCTGTCCTGTCTTTTCATTTTGGAATAAATCCTTTTTATCCCTCTGGCTCATTCTTGCTCTTTCTAGACTATTTTTTAAACCAGCAATTTTTTTTTTTTTTTTTTTTCGGTCTGACTTCTTCATTCCAGCCTTGTGTGCCATCGCTCTTCATGGTAATTGTACTGGGCATGTTATTTTAGCCCTGTGTGTAATATTGTTTTTTTTTTTAAACGGCTGACCACTGTGACAACTCTGCAGTCAGAGAGCAAGTAAAAAAAAAAAAAATGCTAATTTGAGACTGTGGACAAAAATAAGAAAAAAAATTCAGTCAGGTCTCATGGGTCAGGATCTTCGAAACATCTAGCTCTATTTTACCCAGTGTGCATGCTGAGGCTTTTCACCTCTTTATCAGCCCAAGCAGTACACTTGCCATAATCTCTCACACGTCCCTCTTCGAATGACTTTGGAAAGGTACGTGTGCACATCCAGAGTTTGGCGGCATCTCAGAAATGAGAATAGGCATGAATAAAAGGACCGGACATCCCAAAATCCCAAGTGCACCGTTATGAGTAATGTGACAGGTGTGTATGCATATGTAGCCCGCTCCTCATTCATTGTTTTGTGTACTCTCATGCATGTATCTGTCCCTCTGTATGCCACATGCTCATACAATGTGATGACGTGTCCTATTTTTGCATCTGTAACAACACTTAGATGTGCGAATTGACCAAAGTGTCAGAGAGGATTTCACAGGCTGGGTGTGAACCGTAGGTGGATGTAATGTGCTTCCTGTTTAAGTGAGAGGAATTCCATGAAATCAGTGCCTCCAGATCCAAACACAGCTGTGTTCCCAGGTTTGCCCTTGCGAACATTCACCTTTACTTCACCTTGGGGTGGGGGCCTGATTTCCCAGCTGCGCTTCCTGCTGTGTCAGTGCTGCTACTCAGGCTGCTCCTGACAAGCCCACTGGTTAACTACGGTGTCAACACGTCCATAGTTAGAGGGTTCAGAGACGCCACCAATTTCAACACATCTCATCAAAGGATTTAAATGCAGCACAGTGAAGTGACAGATATAAGACCTGTTAGTCTGTCAGGAGGATCACAGATTATGGAACCTGAACAGCACTGGCCATATGGACGATAGTGAGTCATGAACCACATGCACACAAACGAGGAAGCACGCGCAAAAATTCTGATATATAGATGTTTGAGTCTACCCCAACTCTCTGCAATGAGCAGCTGGAATTAATTAAGACTGGAAGTATGTGTAGGAGGATGAATAAATAAGTTATGCAGGGAGGACAAACACGAGAAAAGAACAAAACGCAGATAATGCCAAAACTAATAGTGAATTGTGATTTTACTTATTTAGAGAAGTGCAGCAGTCAGTAAAGAACTGCTGCAAACCTGAAGAAAGACGTGACAGAGATGGCAACAACAAGTGCAAGATTATAGATAAGTGCAGCGACTATAAGCAGAAACAGCTCTGTTTGTTTGAGCAGCAGTTTCCTTCATGCTGGTCTGCAGTGAGCTGGGCGGCTAGAGGTGAACAGCCCATTGTCTTGAGCCTCAATAGCAGGCAGGTAAGACGAACCTACTCAACACCTCCTATCAGTTGTCCCATAAAGGAACGAAAGAAAGGTGATACAGGAGACTGGAGGTGATGAAACAGAAGCAGAAAAGGAAATAGAAAGAGGGTTTGGACTGTGGTTTCTGTCAAGTACAATGATGCAGAGGGTTGGAGGCCCTCCTTGTCCTCGCTGCACCCCTTCCAGTGACAATCGACCGGTCTCAACTGTCACTATGACGACGTGCCTTGCGAACATGGTGTATTGTTTTCATGAGGAGGAATGTATGGGTGAACGGACAAGCGATAAGCGTACTGTTCAAGAAGACAGATTTATTAGGCACGTGTGAAAGATGAAATCTCATCTACACGGTCTGCAGAGACACATGGGCTGTCTGAAACGAGTTTCTGCGGAAGTCTTTACAGTCCGACGAAGGGACAACTTACCCCTGAAAGTTAGAGAACTGAACCATCTCAAGGAAGTTCAACATTTCAAATGTATTTCCCTTATTTACAAGATAAACACGAGTCAACAGGCTCTCTAGTCAGCTTTGGTTTGGTCACAGCACATTCAGCATCCTGTCAGCATTTTGCTCAGCATTCTGCGTATCAACGTATGAGTGTGGTGGGCCTTCACAGGAATGTATGTTTTGTAAGGACACAGCCATTAGGTCGAAGTACAGATATACAGATCACTGAAGCCGCTAGTGCGTCATTAGAGGATAGACTGACGGAAGGCGAATTAAAAACTGTCATTTAAGAAAGGAAAGCCATGAAGCTGTGTGTTCATCCTCCTACGCATCCGACTGCCTCAGTTCATAACTGTACAGCTCTTCCAATGCCACTCTGAGGAATCAAGCATGACAACTAGAACAGCACTGAGAGAACGCAACTCTCCGTCAGGGCCAGCAGCTCCTCAGATATATGCAAATACACAACTGAAAACATCCCAAGTCTGGGCTACATTTTCAAATGTATTACAAATGGAGTCCCCCCCCCCCCAAAAAAATAGGTCTTCAATGTTAATAAATATGTCAAACATGCCCTATCTAAGAAATCCCGGATCATTCATCCTGTGATTCGGATCGGCCCTGAAACTCACTGGCTGCATCTTCCACGCCCGGTGCATGAGAATTAGCAGTTGTTTTTGCATAATGTTGTTGACAGGCAGACACGCTGGAACAAAAGCAAGACCTCCATGGAAGAACTACTAATTACTGCAGCACGCTGAGATCTTTTGTAATCTATTGTTAACAACGTTGTAGAATTGTTTAAAAGTTGGACTGATCTTAACCTCCAAAAAACAGTGAGGGGTCATGGGAAGATACTGCTCCAAACAACAGTTTCATACACACACATACAAATATTCATAGAGATAGATATACTGTATATACACAGCCAAATATTAGGTGTCTTGTTGTAAAATGCCATTATGAAATGGATATTTTTGGACCTAAGCCCAGGTGAAATTTGGATATAATAAAATTCGAAATGTTATTAAAACGTTTGATTAACTAAAATGAAATGAATAATTCCCATTGTTCAGATAAGTGCTGCAATAATGCAGTGTTGACGAAAGAAATTGCAAAATCTTTTGTAGTAATCAGTGATGAAAAATAAAAGAGCAACAAGTTCAGAGATATGTATAGTAATAAACAATAATATTATTAAATATTATTTATAATACTATTTCTATAACAAAATATATATGTGTGTGTGTATATATATATAGATATAAAATAATACATTTGAATATTATTCTAATGTTTAACATAAAAATGAGAGCACAATACAAGATTTCAAAATAAGAGCAAAGTCTGCAGCCAGTAACCTGTCCTGTCACGGCTCTGCCGGTATTGACACCACGAAATCCTCAACACCATTCTTTGTCTGGTAGGTGAGCAGCAGCCAGCAGCATAAACCCAGGTTTTAGGCTATAATGACTCAACAATCGTGCTACAATTGATCTCACTCTCAAAAGATTGAAGACACACACACACACACTGCTGGACACATCCGCTGGCAGGGTGTCATTTTATTAGGTTGGAGGTAGCTTTGTTTACCATCTACCGCCTAAAGGCAGAGTGACAGAGAGTGGATCGGGAAGTGAGGGTTAGATATATGGGGTATAAAAAGCCAGAGATGGCCCTGCCATGCTCCACTGGCCGGCTTCAAGGACAGACGGGTCCTTCGCTCTCACAGCCTCTTTGTAATTAGTCAGTGCTCTGTCACGCACCAAGGAATTGCTCCTATTTGTGTCATATTAAATGCAGCAGGGATATCCCCTGCAGTGCTCCACCAGCGAGACCTAATGCAGAGGGGGAGCAAAAAGGGGATTTGTACAAATTTAATTACATTCATAATTCTTCCATCTTAAGTTGTAATCGCTTAGGGTTAAGTTAAGTAAATCCACTTCTCAGCTAGCCACCCACGCCCTGTGTTGCCTCAGTAAGCTGTGAAACGTCTGCTTTTTCTAGAGAGTTTCACTGACAGGCTGAAACTGAAAGTAAACACAGATATATCCCGGTATGCACTAGTAAAATATTAACAGCTGTACTTTTTTGACCATTTCTATTCGAGTCAAATGTCTCACGCTTTGGTTTGGAGCATCGCAGCTCATGTGTGTTGGCGCGAAACTGTGGCCAATAGACCACCTGCCGAGTCTGTGAAAGGCAGGGAGAATCTTCATGCTGTGTGCATCTTTGTGTGCCTGGTTTTGAGTCTTCGTGTGTCTGTTGGTGCGTGTTCGGTGCACCCCTCAGCCACATCAGAGCACCGGCAGGCAGCCTTTCAAACGAGAGGGAGAGGAGCGAGGCAGATCAAACACAAGCCAGCTAATCACAGACGCCTGCTAATTAGTGCAGTCCTCAAAGGGGGATCTGGAACTGAGTGATGATTTTCCCTGATGAATTTCTCAATGATGTTGTGCCGTATGCCACCAGAAATACTCTCACGGCCAAAGAGAGGGAGAGGACCGGAGAGGGTAAAGTGCAATGAAAGCCGCCACTGATGTGTTGTAATCTTATCATCCAGCACAGGGGCAAAGTGGCGCTCGATATCGCTTATCAGAGTTTCAGTCATGTGCAGAGAGCACATAAACACCACTGCTGTCACAACCTTGCCACACAAAGTTTTATCTCACCATCCACAAATTAGACTGCATGTAGCGTTTCCCATTAAGGGATTTCTTGAGCGATTAAATCCTGAGTGCGGTGATATTCCCGGCCTCCAGAGCGAGGCACAGGTTGACGTTCCTGAGCAAAGACCTGATTAGCAGGCGGATCTGTCATGCTGATCCCAGATTTCCACAAGATCAGAGGGCAAGCTTTGAGGACGGCGGTGGTTACGGTAACCAATTGCAGCTCTGCGCACACATACAATCACTCACGCATGCACGCTGCCACAACCACACGCCTGCCCAGAAAGCCGTTTCTCCTGACTGAACTCATCAAAGTGACGTGAACAACCCCCTTCCTCCAGTCCACCTCACTCCTCTAATCTCAGACGAGAAGGTGCCTGTCAGAGGATGCTCAGTTCACCAGCCAGCAATCCCCAAGAGACAGAACATACAGAAAGAGAAAAAGCCAATAAAGATTATAATAAGTCTGCCCTAAGAAGCATGGGCCACTGATTGGATTTACTGCGGCCTAAAGTGAAAAGCACTTCATCATCCTCCAAGTGTCCCATTTCTCTGCTACACATTTTAACATCAAGTAAACATATGATATTGTAATTCTAACTCGGGACAAAGGTATTAATCGGATAAAGAACAACAACTCTTTTGAACAGTTCCCTAAAATTCTGCTCATTGTTTGCAATATTCATGAATGATATGGCCCCATTTTGGTAAAATTTGGAATGTAAAATAAATATTGATTTATGAAAAAACATGGTCAAAATTGATACGCCAACCATAAGAGACCATGTCGGTTTTCACCAGATTGTTCATAAAGAAATCTTTAAATTTATTTTACATTCCAAAGTGAACCAGAATGGGCCCATATCATTGATGAATGTTTTCCTTTATGAAATTTGATGAATATTTCAAACATCAGGCCGATATTTTTTTAGGGAAATACTCAAAAGTTCCTAATAATTTTGACCGGAAAAGCATGTGCAGTAGCAAACACAGTTGTTCCCATTCCCCTAATTTCAACAGATTTACAATTTCAGCACCCTCCCTTTGCCCTCTGCCAGCCTGCCATCACCGGGCAGCATGCTTTACATGATTACAGTGGGAGAGCTGGCATTCGTATGGGAGACAAACACACACACACACACAGATCCCAGACTTATTGTCGTGACAGAAATTCTAATATGCTTATGAATTGCGGCAGCTGCATCAAGAGACTGGAAAGTGCAATGAATTGGTGAGGCTGCTAAAAGAAAACAAAAGAGATTTGGGAATAAACTTGCCAATCTAGAGTAGCAGGGAACAGAAAGACAAGAAAATAAATAAGAACAGAAGAGGAGGAGAGGAAGGGAGATATGGTGGGGAGGAGGGGTGGTGGGGGGGTGTTAGTGCAGAGCAACAGCTGTTGAGCATCACATCTGTTCCAAGTGGAGTCATCAGCAAACAGACAGACTGGAACCTACTCACTGAGGCAAGCCCCAGGGAGCGAGGGATGGACAGAAGGAGAGAAGAAGGGGAGTCCAGACACTGAGAAGCTGAGATGAAAAGAATACAATGAAAGTGATGGAGGGTGGGAACAGTAACAGGTATGAATGCTCAGCTGGGAAGGGTAACCCGAATGTCCTTTTTTCTTTTTTCTTCCTTCTTCTAGCTGCCTGTCTGCCTGTGCTCTTCTCACGGTTCCCTTCCATCCTTCCTCTCTCTCTCTCACCCTCTTTTTCCTCAGTGAGACTGATGGAACAAGAGAAGCCTGTGAGGGTGAAGATGAAAGGCCCATGAGGGAGGTGGTGCGTGTGTGTGTGTGCCTGATGAATGAATGACCTCTCTTATGGCGCTTTTCCACACCACGCTTCCACAGCTCAACTCGCCTCGACTTCTTTGCGTTTCTGTGAGCAACAGAACCTGGTACCTAATAGTTTAGTGCCAGAGGCGGTACTAAACATGTGCTATTGCAGAGCGCTGGCCTCTGATTGGTCACTACAGACAGAGGGCCGTTCAAAGCACGAACTTCCACACAGGAGTCTACCGGCAGTTCTCAGGCGACAGTTGTTTATTCCTCATGTCGTACTCATTTAACATGGTTGTTATTGAAGCACAGATGTTTGTGTTTTTTGGCCGGTTAGAACGTTTATTACAAGAGCCGGACGGAGCCGGACGGAGCAGAGTGGAGTTCCATTTCAACATTCGTGTCCTGCTCCCTCTATTCTCTGCTCTTTCCGTGGCAAACATCCACAAACTGCAACTTCACCATCTCCTTCATGTTCATAATCGCACATGATTTTTATCTAGCATCATGGCATCTTGGAGGTGACACCTGGGCATTTGTGATCCGAGTGCATATTTATTTCCATGTTTTTTTTTTCTTCCTCACACCACATTGGAACACAAATACCGCTCTAAATGCCTCGGCACGCACATCATCTTCTGTCAAGCATCATGTCCTGTTATGTACACCTTTAGCTTGTGGAGAAGCACCCTGAGGAGATGTACGGACCCTCTGAGGTCTGCGTTGTTCATTCAGGGGAGCCTCCAGCAGAGAGGGCAACCTCGTCCAGAGTAGGGAGATGTCATTTGGCAGCAAATGGAGGGGAAAGAGCGAGGCAGTTTATGCCGGCGTTTCTTCCAGCTCAACGTTACATTAGTTTAGGCGCAGAACAAAGCTCAGATTGTGTTCACATCTCTGCACGGCAGAACAAACATAGCTGCTGCTGCTTCACGGTTTCCTTTCGCTCAACATATTCTCTTATCTCTGCCTCCACCACTGTCACCCCTGCTGCCTAAAAGAACAATCCACCAGCACAGCAGGCCGACTCCAAAATATTTACTCTCTCGCACATGACTGAATACAAAGGCCATTCTCTTGCTCCCTCTGATGTCTTGCGTTTAAACAAACCGTGCACACGCACACATGCAGTGACTGACTGCACCTGCTCTGGCTTACGACTCCCTCTCTCCGAAAGCCATGAACACTTGTTTACTGTGGGAATTCCGTCCTTCATCTTCATCTGGTCTCTGCCTTCGACTGATCTTGAACATGGCTACGAAAATCAAGTATAGCAGCAACAGTAGTCACCCCACCTTGCCTGCGGCAGGGACTGTGTATCTGCTGCTCATATCCTCACACCCAATTGTGATTCCGATCCCCAGACACTGTCTTAACACCTTCTCCTGTGTAGCTACTGCCCTTTTATCCTACTCCTGCCTCCCTGTTCATCTTCATTCGGTATCAGTCCTTCACCATACATTCTCCCCTCGGTCGTCTTTATTGCTTCCTCTCTGCTTATCAATTTTCAAAGCAGCTTTTCCAACTAATCCGACATTTTCCTCGTTTTAGCAAGCAAACCCAAACATAAGTTCATTAACAATAACATACTGAAGTCATTTCCTGGAGCTTTGCATGCTTGCCGAGCTCGGGTCTTTTCTGGCTGCTGGTTGATTAGCATATGTTTGAGAAATGAAATGATCAGAGATGATGCTGCACCACAGAGATCATTTCCATAATTACTCATAGTGTGGCTATATGTCACTTTTTTCCCACGTGTTTCACTGAAGATATATTTCAAGTTAAAGCAGATGTAAATAAATGTAGAAAAAAGGCCCAGGTGCCCATAGGAATGACACATCTGGAGGGTGGTGGTCCATGGGGGTGTGCATACTATTAAATAATCATGTTCTATCAAAGTGTTGCCCTGAGTATTTGCCATGTTTCTCTAATGCATCTTGAACTACACTCTTTTCCATCCTCCTCTCCTATAGAGGAAATTATTCCATCGACTGCACCTGTGTCTCATTACCACCACTGACGGTTCAGTAAGACGCTTCCCTCCTCACCATCGTGCGCTTACTCTATTCCTCCTTTAGCCATTGCCAACATGCATTTGCTTCTAATAGCGCCGTCTCCACTCGTCTCTTCCCACATTCGCAGCCCACAGCTTGCCATTCACATAAACTCCGCGGCCCCCTTTCTCCTGTCACTTCTGCCATTACAGACGCAGCACAAACCCGATTTGTCAACTGTCAGGAGATCTAATGATTTTGTGCCACACTGACCCAGGCATCCAATTTGTCAGCAAGTCGTCCACCCAGCCTTTCACTTGAGCAGGACTTGTCAACTTCTCCAGTTATGACTAGGGATACACTGATGGGAGATTTTTTTTCTTTAAGACATCGATCACCAGTTTGCTGTTGTATGGGTAGTATATGGATGTCTATGTCGGTTGTGCACTTCTGGCATGGATGCACATTTTCCATTGGCAGTAAATGATGTGTATTGCCAATTGTGCACAACAAATTAGCTATCTTTATTATAATGAAGACTATTTAAGTACTGCTTATTCAAGCGTGTTCAGTTGGAACTACAATAAATTATGCAGTCGGTGTTACTAAATGCAGTTGGGTCATATCTTGAGTTAGTCAGTGTAATGAATAAACACTGCTCACTGATCAGTTAACAGCAGCAAATGACAATTACTTAATACAGCCTTGTTGGTTTCACATTTGTTAGTTATTTCCTCTGTAATAATAGTATTAAATTGTTTGAACTAAACTCTGATTTACTTAACATAGTTATGTCAACATCTAAGACATGTTTTTTGAGTGGAGCAGAAATATGAGAGCAGGCATATTTGACCCAGCACATGAGTATTTTTTCTAGTAAGCTAGAAAACAACACTTAATCTGTACTTTAATAACCACAACAAGACATTTATCATTATACTTCATTACAACATGACAATGACCTATTGATTCGTCCAGTCATTTGAAAATATGTAGGGAAGGCTTATTTATATTTCTGCATCAGTCCTGGTAGGTTGTAAACAAGGCAATGAATTGGTTAACAGAAACTGCCAAGGTCCTGGTAGTTCATCAAAGATGACCCAGTACAAGCCCAAGAGAAGGCGCATTAGGCACACAGCACTCGAAGCGAACCTCCCCTGTGTGTGTTTAGCAAGGTTCAGGCTTTTCATAGATCTCCAGTGGAGTATTGAATGATGCATTAATCAAAGTGCTATCATGTCATCATATCATAGCCAGTATCTGATTCTTTTAAAGCCAATTAACCCAAGTGTCAGCAATAAGTGACCAAGTAAAAACTGAAGATCATTCATTATACTTGACAAATTAATGCAGTGCTGATGCAAATTATGAGTATGAAGGAAAAAAAAAAAAAAAAAAAGCAGCGACTATCGGCAAAAGACTAACATCAGCCTTGGAAATAGCTTCCAAGATAACCTGCTCCAGATTGTGAGCGCTTCCCAACATGAGTGAAGGGGGCAGAGTGGCTATCAGCGTTAGAAGATCATGGACAGGCTTCCAGCTACGCTGTACATATTAATTCTCCTAATACAGCTCTCAGCTCAGCTTGTCACACGTTGAACCTACATAATTATGTCATCTACAAGGGCCGTTGTATTTTAAAGGGCAGGCGTGTGGTGCAGGAAAGTGCCTCTGTCAGAGAGATGTCCTAAAATGTCCAAAAAAACAATTAAAATACACACACACACAGGTTTTATTTTAGCTTGTTAAAATCTTTAAGGCCACGTTATGGAAATCACACCAGATCTACTGGTACTTAAAGGACACCAAAAGACAAAAGAACACACACTCATGGTGAATAGCTTCGTATGGCAGCTATGTCTATCACAGGAAGAGCTTTTCGCAATAAAGAACCAGGCAGTTCTTTAATATCCTGACTGACAAGAGCGTCCATCAAACTCCCAGATCTCCTCACCCATGGCCTCTCACCATCCATCAATCCATCCTGACGGGCGTTCTTCCATTCTCTATGTAAATAAACAACAGATATAGGAGGGAAGGAGCAAAGAGCGGGGGGAGGAAATCAAAGTAGGACACTCAGCCCAGAGACAAGCGGGCCGAGTGAGTCTGAGAAGGAAGAACCAAAATGAACAGGAAGGAGGAAACACAATGAACTGAGGTTAGGAGAGCGGAGACAGAAGAAGAGGAACCATCTGGAAAGAATAGTCTGTGGATTGGGAGGGGTGGGGGTGATGGCAGCAAAATATGTGAACACACAACAAGAGTGAGATGAACTGAACAGGGCAGCGTCAATGATCTACTGTACGTCACATCAATAAATGATGTGCCAAAAGTAAAGCAGAGTCAGTGGATGAAAAGCAGAGATAAACAAATGAACAAGCAAATGTTGGTAGGTGGAGCCGGAGGGACGTCTGTGTAAAACCAGAACAATTGTGAACACTTGTTTTAGTTTCCCCCTCCGGCTGTGTCTATTTAAATGTGTGTTTAAATGGAGAGCGCTACTGCTCTAATCACGACTGGCATCACAGCACATTCCCCTCTCCGTCTCGCTCTCTACCTTTCCCTCTAGCATGCAGCCTTCTTCTGTCGCTCAGACCACATACACACACAAACACACACACACAAACTTATGCCCGCACCCGAGATGACTGTGCCTTGTCAGAGAGAAATTCATGAATCACCAGTGCACGAATCAGCCGCAAGCTGGTTGCAAGAAGAGGGAAAGTGGCAGAAGGACAGAAGTAAACGGTTAAAGTGTTTCCTTCAAAAGCTCTTAAATGACAGGGGAATCAGACGATGGCTCCTAGCAACCCGAAAAAGTACACACCCGCAGGGTCTTGGTGACAAAGTACGAGTCCGCAGGGAAGATACTTTCACTCGTGCTTGCACCATCTCTTTACTCCTCCTCTTGCTCATCTCTTCCTAAAGAGGCCAAGATGGAAAGCCGAAAGCAAGAGAGCAGCCAAGTAATGAGCACGTGTGTGATGCAGGCTTTGTGTAAACATGCAAATTGCACAGGAACTGGAAAATGACTTTATGCACACATGCACAGAAAATTCATCTCAGACTCATGTATCAAGTGCACAAGTGGGTTAATCTGACAGTAAAAAAGACCCTCAGCTTCCATTACATCTCTGGTTACAGGCTTTTCATCTGGGGGCTCTACTCAAAAGCTGGCCTGCCCATTGATACAGGTGTGGTGCTGAGGAAGGAACGCAAGGGGGGGG
>CAAKHB010003509.1:81414-100463 GCA_901007665.1 Aeoliscus strigatus
GGGGGGGGGGGGGGGGGGGGGAACACCTGCTGGATTTTTTTTTTCAGCTCCTGTCACCGCACGGACAGGTGCTGGTCAGTAGTTTCCGTTAAAATGGCGCAAAGCAACAAGGAAAAAAAGCGGATATCAATGAAGTTTGTCAAGTGACGTGTTCTTTTCTTACCGTGTCGTAGAAGTATCGACGCGACCAAGACGAGTAGCCGGGTCATTTTGGCGCAGTCGTGCCGGTTTCGGCCGTCTTGTCTCGCCATGGTTGATGACCGTCCTCTTGCTGAAGTCTCTCCGGGAGGTGTTATAATTCAGTTCTGGTGTAAAATCTCACTCTTTCAAGGCGGGGGAAAAAACTTTATTGGCTCCGGAACAGACCAAGCGCCCCCGAAAATGTTTGTTTCAAGCAGTAAAATAACGATCCGCGTACGTGCGTGTGTATCCTGGCTGGCTGTGCACAGGTGAATATCTCCCTCCGTTACCGCGCCGGCTGTGATGAGGTGCTGCTCCGCTCGCCTGCTCCAACAAATAGTTCCTGTGGGCGCGCGGCGGTCCGACTGTGGCTGACGTCATGAGCCACTGACGCGTCACAGCCCCGCTCCCAGAAAACCAATTAGAACCGGCAGCGACGGACAGCCGAGCGGAAACCGGAGGCAACTTGTTGAAATAGCCAAAAGGGGTGGGGGGTTATTTAAACCAGCTAAGGTGAATTGGTCACTCTGAACTGCCCCCAGGTGTGAACGTGAGTGTGAATGGATGGGCTGACAAACGAATGAAAGTTGTGTTTCCTTTAAACTGTTCTTGTAAAGACTATTCACAAGGAATATTTGATATTCCACCCAGAAATATCTAAGTGAGTCTAATGTACTAATTTGGATAATTAGCATCATGGCGTGTGTGTGTGTGTGTGTGTGTGTGTGTGTGTGTGTGTGTGTGTGTGTGTGTGTGTGAGAGAGAGAGAGAGAGAGAGAGAGAGAACGTCATCGACAGAAAAAGAGACTTTAAGAAAGTTATTCAGTTGGGTGCAGAGTTGAGGATACAGATGATTCTTGCGCCCTCTGCTGTTTACATCTGCACACACAGCCAACCGGTTCTTGCCAAAATCAATATGCTTTTTTTAATGAACGACAAATCCAGTGGAAGTCAGCGAAATGAATTCAAGAGCAAACTGCTTCTCATGTATCTATTTGCAGACTCAAGCAGCTTGATGAGATTTTTTTTACTTCCAGCAGAATAAGTTCCAATTCATTTTTCTTCAATTTTCTTCTGAATCAGGGTGCATCCTTGCATAGCGAAGGCATTATCTGGTTTAGGTCTAATCCCCAAACCCAAGTGTTTTACAGCCAATGTAATTACATCTCCATAAGTCCCACAGTTTAAACAGTGCTGCTCAGTTCCTTCCGTTCTATTCCAATTTCTAATTCCCCTCCAGTGTCTTAGTCTCATTCTATTTCTGAGGTGCAGATTTGGAAGTCAGTGAAAATTATTAGAGGCCAAACCGTGTTCTGATAAACAATAAATAAATAACTGCTGAAACATCTTCTTTCTTTTGTGTTGCCTGGCATCAAAAAGACAGGAGAATTTAATTATTTTCTCTCCTCACGGTGCCACCGTGCATCCAGAAGCCTCTGCCGTGCAAACAAAGCAGCTGTGGCTGTGAATGCCAGCAGTATTTTCCATTGCTATATATTGACAGGCAGCCATCCTGTGGCCCTGGAGCTGTGTGCTGGAACATACAAGGTGCCTTGTCGTACCCACGTATGCACAGCGCCTCTGCAGCTTTCCTCAGAGTCTTCATCCAAAAGTGCATTTATTCCGACTCTTTCCAATCCCTGTTTCACATTGACCTTCACATCTTCAAATTTCGAGCCACTTTGCTTTACCTAATCTATTTCTCCCCCCTTCAACTTTTTCCACCTTCCTCCTCTGCCACCACCCACCCTCCCTCCTTCCTGTGTCATTCAGTCTCCTTTGTCCACTTGTCCTTCACTCGTTGCTGCTATTCATCCCGTCCTCCATCCTCATGCTCTCCGGGGGTCTGTGGCGGTGATAATGAAGCACATAGTTAACAGATATTAGCTCATTGACGGTGGATTCATTAGACGGAGCCGGGGCTTATGGCGATTATTTACCCGTAGAGGAGCGGACACAGAGTCAGCACCAGGCTCTGTGTCACAGCCACAGGCGTCTGTGAAGTCACACTTCTCGCTCTGGGTTTTCTCATTCTCGCCTGAGCACCTTCTCCCTCCACATTGATGCTGCTCGCCCTCCTTCTCTTTGCCTGTCATTAGACACCCACAATACACATCTGCCTTCCTTCTCTCGCTCACTGACTCTGTGTCTGTCTCCCTCCCACCGCCCCCATTCACCCAATGGTAATTATGGAAAAATCTGTAATAACGCTCAGAGGAGCTGATAATACCTTTAGCTTAATTAAAGACATTTATGGGATGTAAAGACATGTAGCCTGGGGGTTCCTGTGCACCCACACTAACCCAAACGCTTTATTTCCAGCTTTTTCATCTCCCTCAATCCCTCATTTGCTGCCTTTCTTATCATTTTCTCTGTTTCACACACACAATGTGATATTCTGTCCTGTTCCTTTTGTGCGCGCCACTATACGGGTCGGACACTGTGTCGATAATTGCCCAGAAGTTCAGCTCTGAAGTGGCGGAGTTGTTCCAAGGCTTGTACTGAAATGTCAGTGTGGATGGTTTATCAGGCTCGCACACACTTCTGTCCTGCGACTTCCTGTTGATCATTAGCGCCTCTGCATCCTGCTGGGAAGAACAGACAGCAGAGAGAGGAAGCAGTTACTGCAGGAAAGCCAGCGTCACTGGCAGTTCTGAAGGTGCTTGGGAAGGTCACAGAGTTCCACAGACAGCTGGTGCAGCGAGAGTGTGTTTTTTCTGTCGTCAACGTGTGATGGAGTCTGGTGTTCTCACCTTCATTCTCATTTCGTCCTCTGTGGCATATTCGTGGCCTCTTGATGTCACAGGTATCGATTGTTTGATTGTCTCGTATGATTTTTACAAAGACAACCTCAGCTGGCAGACTCTCCCTTCAGCAATTCAGTCTGACTTTATATCTGTTAGCACAATAACTCACAATGTTATGAATGTGTTTCAGTGTTCTGGAACCTTCTGGATCCAGGATTCTGTTGAAGGATTCTTACTCATTGTAGATCGGGACATTTTTGATTGATTTTCTCGTCTTGAAATGAAATGATGAGGCACGCATCGAGGATTTCATTTGGCTATGGCTCAGGGGGTACAGTGGGTCGTCCAGCAATCGCAAGTTTCCGAGTTAGAATCCCGTCTCCTCTGGAGTCCGTGTCGAGGTGTCCTTGAGCAAGGCACCGTTCCCTGATGCCAAGTGTGAATGTGAGTGTGAATGGGTGAATAAGGCAGCATTAGAGACTGCTTTGATTGCTGATAAGGTAGGTAAAGGTTATAAAAAATGCATCAATTTGTCAAGGGAAAATCAATTTGTATTTGCTAAGATCTGGAGCTCGTTCCAAAAAGCCGAGTTTGTTCATCTTGAAATAAGGTTTCATCAATTCTATTTTAACATGAAGTGGCTTTCAAGTTTCAAATGTTTGAATTTAGTTATCAGTAACCCTGAAATGAGGGAAATTCAGTTTTCCTGAGCCCACTTTCTGGACCTAGTCAGCCACTGGTGTAGGACTGTAAAACCACCTCAGTGATGCACCTTTCATAAAGCTAAACTTCATTTGCAGACTGGGACGATGTTGTGGTGGCCCAAGAGGGCACACCGACCACCTTAAAGTGCACCTTTTCAACGGTGAGGGGTGCCGTGACCATCAGATGGATGCTGAGGGCGCTCGATGAGGTTGAGTGGAAGCTGGTCTTCTTTGTCAGTGAGAGGAAGGGGATCGTTTATGATGACCAATCCATGCAGCTGGCCGACCCAAACTTTGAAGACACGGGCGATTTCTCTCTGCTTTTTCATCCCAGAAAGGGGCACGGCGGCCTCTACTTGTGCTCGATTATGGAGCATGACTGGAAGCTGAACGAGAGGGTTATCCTCTTAGCTTTCATCACAGGTAGGAAAATTACCAGCATATCGCAGAAAATGACACAAACTGCTACGACCGAGGCCATAAATCTAAAATGCGTGCAAGCCGCTAAAGTTAACGGAAAGTTAATAAGCCATACATTCATCCAGCAACCACCAATCTTACTTTCAGATGCATTCATCTATAGTGTTAGTGTTATTAATGGAACTGGCCCTGCCCGATGTGGACGCCATTCCTCCGGCCTTGGCCGCAAACCCAGGTCATTTATATTCCCTGCAGCTCGGGGAAGTAACATTTTCCTCAATACCTCACTTTTAAGTAGCTACTTTGTTCTTCTTCACCAACCCGACCCTGCAGTTTCTTGTTTCCCTGCAGTTTACAGAGAAGTAGTGAACAGATCACACCATCATCACATGAAATATGTTGCTTTATGAATTAATAAAACTCACAATATATGCTGTAACATGCGCTGCACTTTGATAAAGATCTTGTGGAAAGATGCATTCATGATACAGTAAAAGTGACGGCAAAACACCATCAAAGGGCTCCTTTTTATGGAGAGTAGACCTTTGATACTCCTCTTACAGACAGAAATGTGTTTTTCTTCATGTTCTGACAGTTGAACGTTTGCTCTTGTAATGAGGTTTGAGCAGAGCTTCGTTTGCTCTTTACACGTTATTCAGGGAAAGTTTCCATTTTCCTGGTGGAGAATAATTAAAAGCCAATGCATGTATATTCAGAGTACTCAGAGGAGAAACATGACATTATAACATGATATGTGTCCTCAGTCATCCAGGTCATAGTAACTTGCTGGGTTCAGTGCTTCTTCAGTTCTGTTTTTTGAAATTGTTATTATTATTATTATTTTATTTTATTAGTTTTATTATTATTTTATTGCTTTTTCATTTTACACATTAAGACAGCTCAGTCGGACAGGGTTACATAGATAGACCATCATGTCCATTTGTTCTCACACGCTAGTAAAGAAATGGACCCATGGCTCCTTCTCTTCCTCCCCATCAGTATTAATTCTCACCAGCATCTGTTCATATGACACGATTTCTGTCATAGTTTCAATTCCTATTCGTAGTCTGGTGGGGATGTACTGTTTCTGATTCATCTTTACTTTTACCAATATGTACAGGGGTATTATGTCCATTGAGCTATTCTTACTCTTATGCAAGATCGACATACTTATGCTCCTTATTTCCTGTGTTCGTTCCTTCGCCACAGTCACTGTCGCCCCCCCTCCACCTGTTCCTGAAGAGAGCATCTTACGTCTCATTGCCAAAGTGGATCCTGACATCGTCGTCAGAAACATCACATGGGTAGATCCTGATGGTCTTCCCATGAGGAGCGAGAGAAGGCCAAACATCGGAATGGTGGCCAAACTGTCCCAGATAAAGCAGCAGGACAGCGGGTTGTACCAGTGTGTGGTTCATCCCTGGAGCAACAACGGTGTTTTTAAGTTCACCGAGCATGTGACTGTTGATGGTAAGAAACTGAGAAGCAGAAGCATCAAAGAAACGTTATTTATTTATTTAGGCGTCCGATAGCTACGCTCCTTCAAACAGTTAATAGGCTTAGACGCAAGTGGAGATTCAGAATTCAGCTGTAGCTCTGCAGTAAAATTCAGCAGGTCCTCCTGTGATTATCTTAGTTACTGCATTTATGAATGACTAATTATTTTTGTTTTTTCTTGGTTTCTCCCCGACTTTGCTCTCCGCAGATCAACCAAATCCCAAATTCTCCAACACATTAGATGGTGAGTGACTCGGTCACACGGGGCAACCCGAAGTTCCTGTGTCAGCAGCTTGTTTATCAGACAGAGCAGAATACAAAACCAGCTGTATAAGTAACTGCACTCAAGAGTGTAATCTCCATTGTTGGAGACTTTTTTCCTATCTCCATTTCCCTGCTCTTGAAGTTCTGTTTAATCCGACGGTCCCCTTTATTGTGTTTCCTCTTTGTTGATATGACTTCTTAGACTATTGTGTCATCAAATGTGTTATTTTCTTCCAGTCATTTTCTCATCGTCTCCTCTGCTCTTCTCCACACAGGCGCAATGATCTATACGGTTACAGTGACTAAAACCCCTTTCGTCCTGGCCTGTCCTAAAGTCAAGGGGGACTTTGTCAAATTGTACTGGCAACCTCCAGACACCGTCAAGCACAATATGAAGCTGGTGTACCAGTATGATCGCTGGACTGGTAAATCGTTGGTGCCTGGGAAAACCAAGAAGCTCCAGCTGGCAGGCTCCCCTTTCAATGCAGTGGCTGGGAGCTTTGCCTTTACCCTCATCCCTGAGGTCATCGATGGAGGCCTCTACTCCTGTGAAGTGTACCTCAACGACAATTCCTACAGCCAGTGGACCCAACTCAGCGTCCTGAAAGGTAATGACCAGTATCAGGAGGAGGAGAAAGATTGATTTATGAGACAACAGGTACCATTTTTGTGACAACCTTGTGACATGGTGTCACGCTTTACATACTCCTACATGAGAACTCCATGATATGTTTTTGACACGATGCATATGGATGATAAGTGAAATGAAAATGCATGTTAATGTGTTTTTTGGACCATGAAAAGCAGCTTCAGTGGTCCTTGGCACAGATATTCCAAAATATCTGGGCTCTACTGGAGGGGTTAGCATCATTCTCTCAGCTCAAGAGCATGATTGACGATGTTGTTCAGGTGAGTTGTATAACACAGAGGGCGACACCCCCCTTCCCCTCCATCTGGGTTGAGATTTGACGACTGTGGAGGCCATCGTTCCTGCGCTGTTGTACTGTACATTTATTACTACCACACATGGAAACATGGAAATAGATAAGGCAGTTAATGGTGGTGCAGTAGTTAGAACAGCGGCCTCTCAAGGTGGAGATCTTTCTGCGTGGGTTCTCACCGGGTACTCCGGCTTCCTCCCACCTCCAAAAGCATGCTAAGGTTAATCAATTTGCAGATCTGAGTGTGTGTCTGTGTGTATGAATGGTGGTCTGTTTTTCCATGTTGGCCTTGCGATGAATTGGTGACTCATCCAGGGTGTACCCCGCCATTGTCCGTCGGAATCAGCTCCAGCAGAACCATGACCCATAACCGGAGCAATTGGGAGATGACAAACGAATGAACAAAGACTTTTTAGAAATTAGAAATGTGCAAAAAATAATAATAACACAGTGGCAGTTTAGCATAAGGAGCTGTTCAGGTTGTAATCGTGATCATTGCCCAATCAACATCCTGTTGACAGTCAGCTCAAACTAATGGAAGCATTAGCATGTTTGTAGAGAAAGGTACGACTATGTAGCTTCTGAAAGCAGCTAAGGTTTAACCCTAAGGTTTAAGCCTTCCACCTGGACTCAGGTTGTTTTCACTTCTACAGTTTCAAATGTGTTCCATGTGTAAGTGCGTTTGTCCAGGACTCCTGCAGCTTTCAGTGCATGGCAGCAGTTCAAGATTGGTGAGTGTGAGAGACTTATTCGAAGTTCCCAAGGGTTGTAGTTATCAACATATCTCACAATAGCCAGTACCAAAAAAATCAAAGATACAAGGCTTTTTTGGTCTCTTTCATCTCTTGCATCTTTTTTGTGTGTTTTCTGTACCCATGACATGTGCCAACAGACACATCAGTTAATGAGTAGAAAATGCTTTAAAATATAGGGTGGAAAAGCACAAAGAAATAAAGTACAAATACCTGAACACACACAGAAGTATACAGAACAGTACAACAGCAACAGAGTGACTGTACATTGTTCCTTCCAACATCTGAAGACAGACTTGCACTTTGAGGTTTTAAAGGGAATTACATGTTGAAACCATCCAACACTGCTATGCAGCACATCTAGTGGTTGCCTGGCAACCTCTTTGACTATGGGAAGTCACACTGCTTGATTGTTCACCATGAAATGTATGTAGAAAAAATGAATAATAATGAAATAAATCCTGAGGCAAACTGTTACTTACCAGTGAGAAAAGTTTACAACTTTTCCAAAATTATTTTTTGACGTTTACCTCCAATTTCACTTTTTATACTAAGCTGAGATAATCCTCACCAAGCTACATCTTAATACTTAGTTTTATTGATTCCCTCATATATTTCCACTCTGGGGCGAGTGTTTCCTAATGAACGTTAGCAGCATTCATTGGGAAAAGGATTCATAGATTTAGTGAGAGAAACCTGTGCTGAACACCTGTTGATTTTCCTTTAGCCTTAAGCAGGTTCCAACATGAAGAAACACACACACACACACACACACACACACACACACACACACACACACACACACACACACACACCTGTCATGGCAGCCGTGCAAGAGTTTACTAATCACAGTCTCACTGGCATCCGTCACAGCTGCCCAGACATGACCAGCCGATCAGTCACTGTCACTGTCACTGTCAAACAGCTACACACATCTGCACATATGCCTCGCGCAAACGCACTCGCAGGCACCCACACACCAATCATGTGACACATATATTTTTACCCCACCTCATTATAAGTATCATTATGTATGATTATACCTGCTGCCCTCCCACCGAGGCTGTAGGTGGCCCGTGCTGATCACACTAATCAAAGCTGAAATGTGTGCACGTTAGCGTGTGTCTGCGTGTGTGTGTGTGTGTGTGAGAGAGTCTGTGAAGCTTGATTACACCCAGATGGATTTTCATTTCAGTTTGATGAGACACTGAGCATCAGTCACAGTCAACCAATGCATTAGCAGCAAATCACTTCAATGAATATATATTATTTTGACCTCTTGGAATTGTTCTTTGTTTTCCATATCGCTGTCCTTTCACCCCATTACTCTCTATCTGTCCTTGGCCTTTTCTATATTCACACCCCACCCTTTAACTCACTTCCTCATCCTGTCTTATGCCTTTCTACTTACGTACCTGGGCCACCCCCCCACCCCCCCCCGCCCCCAACTCATCTTCTCCCCTGCTTTCTCATGATTCATTCTATTCCTCTTTAACATTCCTGCTCTCTCCCCCACCCCGGTGCTGCCATCTTATCTACAGTAAAAGCCAAGCAGCTCTCCTCAGCGCTGGAGTTGCTCTGCGTCTACTCACAGCATTACCAGGTCGAAAGTGCCAAGTGGAGACACAGCAATAAGAGTGTCAAGCTGCCTATGCAGAGCAATGGGCCAGGCAGCCTCACCACCACAATACGCTTACCCATCACCCCTGACACAGCTGGAAACTACACCTGTACCATAGTGCTGAGCAACGGGCAGAAGGCCAGTGCAACACACACCGTCACGCTGCCGCCTGAAGGTAAGATGGACAGCGCGGTACCGAAAAGACAGCTCTGCTTTTGTAAAAATTTTATTTGATCAACACGAGTAACACAGGAGCTCTGGCAGACTTCCTGTCAATGAAGCAGAAACACGGACGGTTTTCCAGCATGTGCTCTGTGAAGCGCGCTGCATGTGCGTTCAAGCAACCGCATGTCAAGTCATCTGTCAGAAAACATATTGTTTACAGAGGTGCAAACTTGTGAGAGATACAAACTCCAAAATCACTCGGCGCGCGCTGACCTCTGCCAAGACACTCATTCCCACCCACATTTTGATTCCAATATTTTTCATATTTTTATTTTCACCAAATATTAACATAACTCACCTTATTTGATCTCCATCAATAGATTCCTTGACCGAGAAAACATCCCTTACTATTTGGAGATACAGTGATATCATTTTTAGTGCTGTAGTTATTGACAAAATTCACTTTGCCAAGGGCATTTTTCTTCTGGATGTAGCTCCAGAACTATTGAACAAATCTGTTCACTCTGATTCAGCAGACTCTCTCAACAGTTTGGTGTGAGTTCATGTCTTTAGGTTCATTTGTTGCCTTACAGGGCCTGAAAGCACAAGCACCATGATATTTACAGGTCTGGGTCATAGCATCCAGAGTTCAGTCAGGTTCCAGATCAAACTTTGATATGTCAGAGAACCTACAATGAATGTATCCTGTATTTTTTCCCCCAATTGATCTGACCAATTATTGTGGCATTAAATAAACATATTATGAAAATGCCCTTATTTTGCAACGATAAAGAATCCTTCAACGGATTCCTGCATCCAGATGGTTCCAGAACACTACCAACATTTAATCATCTTGTCCTTGTGTCATTATCAGCATTTCCTGAAAATTTCATTCAAATGTATTCCTAACATTATGAGTTATTTTGCTCACAGAAAACAAACAAACAAACAAACTTGAGCAAAAAAATAATGTGGAGGTAATTAAGGAGGTTACAATCTCCGTGTTGTAATTTGCAGATAAGTGTCGTATATAGTATTTTCCATCAAACCCACTAACAGTTTGGCTTTGCGTTCTCTTAAAGAATATGAAGGTTTTATGGCTTTTCTCATCACACTTTCGCTGCTGCGATGTGAACATAGGCAGGCAGAACCTGAGCACAGATCCTCCCACAAAAGCTAAATTATTCAGGCTTATTGTACCAGTGGCTGTGGGGGAGCACAGGAGGATGTGACAGTTGAATGGATCCCTTAGCAGAGATGAGTTCACCCCCATAACCCAATGCATCACTTGGGCTGAAGGCCCAGAGCTCATCATGATGCACACTGATGGTGCAGCTTTAAGAGTTATGGACATGGGGGGAAACAGAGAGGGCAATAACGTCAAGGAGCAGGAGAGGAGCAGCAAGAGTTGTGTCTGATTAGAGAGGTTAGATTATGTGTGTGGATTCGTTCAGTGGGTGGTGAGGAGGCAGACTGTTCGGGGGTTTGCTCAAGACGAGACGAGAGAACTCGCTGATAATAATAACACGTATATTTCAGCAGTGCCCGAGCTTAAAACAACATGCGTGTTTGCAATTCTTTCATTTGTACATTATAGACCATAAAGTGGAATCGGTTGTGAACAAAATACTTCAGATGGCAGTTCTGCGACACTGAGTTGTGACATCGTGTACGAAGCCCTGAAGCGGTTCTTTCGTCTGCCGCCAACCAGACTCTCCTCTACGGCCACACTGATGTCACCAGCCCTGCTCAATTCCGGATGAAACGCAGTGAGAGTGCCAATAAAGGAAACAAGGAGGTCAGGAGGAGGAAGGTAGAAATGGGAAGAAAGAGAGGACGATAGAAGGAAAGAAAGAAGATGCGGTCCTCTGAAAGTGCCGCCATTTATGCATCACTTCACTGCACTCAATTACCATAATTCATGTGTTAAAGCTGGCACAGAGAACAGTGCAGGTCAGGCTGCAGGTCAGCACTCACCATATTCCATTAGAAACCTAAACACACACTCACCAATCAATCACGCCGCACATGTGATGATTGATTAATTTGAAGGTGGCTATCAGCAGTGATACTATGGCGACGATGAAACCCGAGGGTCACCCCCCCCCCAACCACAAACAACATTTGTTTGTGAGAATTGATGAGATGTCCAACCAAGCCACATTGTCTGTCGGCTAAATAAACGTTTTTTAAACGATGACCCTCGTTTTCAGAATCAGAAATGCTTTCTTTAGCCAAGAGGGAAGGTTGTGTGCAGATGTGTGTTGCGATAGCTCCAGCCAAGAAAGAGGTACTAGAGCCACGACAAAATGGAGAAAACACAAATTTGCTGAAAGTTAGATGATTGTGTTAAAAAAAATGCACAGGTAGTGTGTAAGTTTGAATAAAACATTTGAAAATATAATAATAATAATGACAGTAATAATAATAATGGTAATAATACAATAATGTTGTATGTGTGTATGTATGTATGTATGTGTATGTATATATATACATACATATATATGTATATATGTGTGTTTGTATTCCTTATGCTTCTGTAGTCCAAAGATGCCTCACACATTCTTGTTTCATGCTCCCTGAACAGCAACACACTTGTTCACACTCACTAAATTACATCAGTCGCTGTGGAAACGGGCCCCTCCCAACTGTTACCCTGTATCGCCCTGCGGCTGAGTTTTGATGTTATGATGTCATTCTGTGCAAACACACCTGACTCTTCCCACCCGTTCCGTTCTACAGTGAGCTCATGGTTTGCTTCCAGTGTGACTGGAGGTAATAAATGAGCCTCTGCTTCCCGTCCTCATGTTTCACCATATATAGTGACAGTGTTTGACCCAGGGAGTGTTATTTGCATTTTGCCTTGAGACTATTTAGTGTGTGTGTGTGTGTGTGTGTGTGTGTGTGTGTGTGTGTGTGTGTGTACAAACTCCTGGCTTATCGTCCAGTGCAAACAAAGAGCGATCATCGTTGGCAGGCAGCATTCGACTCCTTATGGATCTAGTATGTCTGATTATCTCAAAGCATCCTCTTCTCGTCCATGTCTGAAATTGACAGTTTGTCATCCAGAGGCTCCGTCAGATCGATTCCACTGAGCTGTCCGCGTCTGTATTTCCACTGCAGCCACTGTCTGCAACAGACGGCATGATACAAATGCATGTCACATTGTTTAGGAAATGTCACAGGAA
The DNA here is from genome assembly GCA_901007665.1 of Aeoliscus strigatus. Classification (NCBI taxonomy): domain Eukaryota; kingdom Metazoa; phylum Chordata; class Actinopteri; order Syngnathiformes; family Centriscidae; genus Aeoliscus; species Aeoliscus strigatus. The sequence goes on from CAAKHB010003509.1 coordinate 93,894, forward strand.
ATCTGAACGTACTGTAGAAGAGAAGATTTATCTCGATAAAAGAGGGGGAACCTGCCTTCCCTTTATGTTGTATATTTAAAGACGAGACTCAGAAAAGTTCCATCTCTTTCATAAGATATTCTTTCTCCTTTTTTTTCCCCTTTTGCAGCGAGTGGGAGCGACACCACACCCTCCCTGCTCCCCGCTCTGTCTGCTTTATTACTGTTGGTGCCCCTGGTTGCTGCGGCTGTCATTGTGTTTCTATGGAGACAGAAACACATTTCTGTTCGCGGTGAGTCTTCTGGCTCCTTCGTCTTCTTTTTCACAGCTTTCTGTGTTCCGTCCATCTTCGGCCCCTGTCAGGTGCCATTGAGTGATGTGAGCCGTAACATCCTCTGGGATCGTTGTAATGAATCTGCCCCCTCCTCCTCTTCCTACTCCTCCCTCTCTGTGTGTTTGTGTCAGACTGTAAGAGCTTTTTTCTCTGTACTCAGGTGTTGAACAGTCTCTCTCAGTCCGCTCAGGTGAAGCAGACAACATCTATGAGAATCCTGAAGATATCAGACAGGTGATGGATTTCCCTTCTTCTTCCTCCTCTTGAAAAACATTCTATTTCCGTTTTCTCTCTTGCCTCAATTGCCCACATTACTTCCTTGTTTCTATTTCCTTCTCCCTCTCCCCTTCCACTGTCACGCCCTCTCTGTCACTCGTTCTTCAAACTTTGTTCTCTCCTCCCTCCCAACAGGCCCCTCCTCAGGGTTCGGTCTACATGGTGAGTTACCGCACACGCTCGCACACGGAGGCATAGAACATACGTCTGAAGGGTTTGTGATACGCTCCAGCTCCCTCCCAAAGCTGTCAGCAGATATGTCTTCCCTCACACTCACACTCCTGCAGTCTGTCAGCCCCCGCTCAGATAAACCCGTCGCCTCTCAGCTGTCACCCTTACATTAGTGGTATTAACAGATCAATCTCATTACACACTAGAGGAGCATAAATCTGGCCTCAGCACAATGGATCTCCCTCTTTACCCTCCTCCTCCTCCTCACTGTCCAACTCTTTTCCCTACCTCCCTTACCCCTTTTCTTCTTTATGCCAGGATTTGAAGCCAAGAGGAGAGGATGATGTCTATAAGGAACTGGAGCGGTAAGCCAGAGCCTTGCATCACCTGTGTGTGTGCCTTTGTATGTTGAACTGTGTGTGTGTGTGTGTGTGTGTGTGTGTGTGTGTTTGTGTGTGGACCGTCACTCATCTGCCCCTCACATTCTTCTCACACTCAAGAAATCATGCCGGCCTGAACATCACTCTGACACTGTGGCATAATATCACCCTGTTTGCTGACAGGCAGCGCTCCCTCGCCTGTGTGTTGTTGTTGTTGTTGTTGTGTGGGCTGTCTGTGTTTCTGTTTAAGGACAAATGAAAGAGACTGTGGGACGGGAGTTTTTTTTTTTTGCGAGTTTGTCTTTGCTCCGTTTTCAGATACGAGTAATGTCAGAGTTGATCACCAACCCGCGTCTCATCTGCATCCAGCTGTCACTTCCACTCAGTTCCCAGCAGCAGCGGAGGGCCTTTACAAGGAAAAGTCATGACTGAATGTCAAAGATGGGTCTGGAACGAGTATTTAAAATGCTTCTGGGAAAACAGACGTTCCTCTGGCGCTCTGGTTTAAATGTTTCTGTTGTTTGTTTCAGTATATGATGCTCTTATAACTACTTTGATTCTGTTTTACTTTATTGTCTGGGTTACACACATAATAAGGCATAGACAACTGGATACAAGTTGTGTTCTTTGTGATCTTTTTTTGTTTTCATTTTCATTTTTAGTTTACATCTTTCATTTTCATTTTATTAAATTATTAGTAATAATGATTATAGTGTTTTAATGTTTTGGTGTTATAATCATAGCAGTATTACCTTGCCATTAATGTATTTAAAGTGAATTCAAGCGTCTGTAATTGTTTTATTCCAATAAAACGATTTCGCGTTGAGTATTTTTGGCGGGCGCAGGCTTCCGTTGTGCTGGTAGCGGAAGAATGGCTGGCTGGATGTGGCTGCGTTGTGTCTTTGGGCCTCATCTGCAGAGAATTCATCGTTCACCGGACCAGTCCCGGCTCGAAGGCAGGGCAGGGAGGAGGGTACGAATACCTGCTTCATCCTACATGTCGTCTCTGTCGGCTGGCGGCCGGAAGCGAGCTGTGTTTACTCTGTTAGCTTAGCGGCTACCGCCCGGAAGTGTCAGGTGTATGAAACCCGGCTGTCACCTGCCGCCTGTTTGTGACGTTAAATGAATGAAATAAGAAGCTCTCATTGACATTATTTTCTCTTCTGTGATATTATTTTCCCGAAATCCTCACAAACCAGCAGACGTCAACGTAACTTGAGCTTCAACCCGCGAATGGCATCAACCTGGTTATGCTAACGTTAGCCCCAAGAAGAGAGTTTGCTAAGTAGATTAATGTAACATGTTTTGTCTCTTTAAGACAAATACAGTTTTATCAGCTGTGGAAATCCTCTTTACTCATGACTAAACAGATCTTTTCTGCTAACAGGGATGGGACTACCAACCCAGAGGTGTGGAAAAACACACTGACAGCATCCTCGGTTGGGTCAGTATGAATGACGACTTCAGCTGACTAGCAGTAATGACGTCATCAATGACATGATTGATGGAGTGTGTGTGTGTGTGTGTGTGTGTGTGTGTGTGTGTGTGTGTGTGTGTGTCCCACCAGGCTTCAGCACTCTGGTCTCTGTCCTACTACAGCTCCCCTCTTCTGCTCTGCTACTTGTACAGAAAAGGTGAGGTGTGTCTGTGTGTGTGAGAAAGAGAGAGACAGTGAGAGTGGCCACCTCACCATTATTGAAATCATTCCATTGAACTTATTCTTTGCATTTCTCTTTGGAATATCCTATGAACACAATAATACTTTAAGCAGATTCTTTAATCAAAGCATTGTGAGGATGCTCATTTTACAAACAGTCCAGAAACTGGACAAATATGTGTTTGATTCTATGAAGTTTGATTCTTGGTCAGCTCAATTTCTATATAACATTAGAGAAGATAATCCTTTCTTGTCCCGCTGGGGGACGTTAGCAGTGCCATTGCAGCAGTGAGAGAAAATATAGAGACGTGGATTGTATCACACGTGTCTGAGTGGGGTCAGATTACATTCTTCTTCAGCCTGCCAGTGCAGAGTGTATTATTTTATTAAAAGAGGAAGACACTCTTATATCAGAACATCTTATCTCTAAAGGCAGCTGCCTCAGCTGGAGGAGACGACACCACAGCTTCTTCACTGGAAGAAAATCCCAGCTCACACAAACACAAAACCAAATCATGTCTAGGCCTTAAAATCCCTCATTAATCAAGTCCAGCTTCCTTCAGTTGGTCACACAGAAAGGGATTGTTTCATTGAGAGAGAAATGAAAACAAACATACCGAGAGGGTAAATGCTCCTTTCATACAGACAAAATGTGGGTGATGTGAATATAGTGACATGGAACAGCTCAGAACAATCACACATCAACGCGTGGACTCATTTTGTGAGTTAACCACTAAGTGGTTTTGGTTCAGCAGAAAGAGAGAAAATAGAGTTTGTATTCTCATGTATTTGTCATGAATGAGTGAGTGAGTGAGGAGAGGTCTGTAGAAAGTAGGAGAGAACATGAAAAGGTGTCGTTCTACTGACTGGCCAGTATCATTTAAATTAGATTTTATACGTTAGCGACACACTAACTTAAAAACATGTCTCAGAAAAAAGTGAGAGGATTGGGGAGACTTCTGTCGTAACACGGTAACTGCACCGTTGTCAGCTGTCACTGGAGGTGGGGGAGGTGGAGCATTCGTGATAAAAATCATATTGTCTCATAGCAGGACCGACGAGTACAAAGGGAAATAAAACACAACGCAGAAGAAGGTGATGATTTAAAAGAAGCCTGTGTTATATTTCTGGACAATATCGTATCTAAGTCTTAATGTACATCCTGTTTATGATAAATAGAAATTGATTTGGCACGTAATTTCAAATGGAAACGGCAAAGACACCGTCTTTGCCGTATTTCAGCCACACGTTTCTCTGTGAAGGACGTTCTCACAAAGGTTTGACTGACATTTATTCTCCCATTAAGGACGAGCGTTTGCCATTTGAGAGCTGCTGGTCAGTCGCAAGTGGGATTAATATTAAGTTGCTGGAGTGAATCATAAAGCAACACGGCGCATCAATAAATCTAAATTGCAGGAGCTTGTGTGCAACTGCTTGGTGTATAATTGAGCGGCTGCTATTGATTCATGCACGTGTTTGTAGGTCACCGGTTGGACTGTTAATCTGGGTGTTGGTGCTGATGAAGCGGCTCGATAACGTGAAAGACAAAGTTGTTTTCAGGGACTTCTTGGCGTGTTTTTGCAGGCTACATCTGCAGCAGTAAGTTGGTCCCGGTGAGTCAGTACGTGGGAGCCGTGCTGGTGTGTCTGCTGGGGGTGGCTTGTCTCCGAGGTGAGTCGATGGCGTCGGACATATTCATCTTGAAAATGTCAAAAACACGTTTCCCTGTTTAAAATGGAATCATAGCGTAACGATGTCATTAACGATTTAATTAAGGTTATAAAACTAATTATATTTGTGTACTTTAAATGTGGACCCTGACAAATGTTCTTGTTTTTTTGCTGAACTTCCTCAGCTGTAACTTAATGTTAGCACTGAATGTTTGCGTGACTATAATTGAATCAAATGCTTGTCTCCATTCATGTAACTGATTGCAGCCATTTCATATTTAAATTCTGTCACATTGTTACACTTCGTTACCCCCCCAACACTGTAACACACCATGCACGTCATGAGGGTAGGATGTCGTGACCACTGAGACAGTTGGCTGAGCTCCGCAGTGAGTCAGCATTCCAGATGCACCCTTGAGGCTTTGCAGCGACGTGTTTCTGTGTCTCACGTGCATCTCTCTTTTCTCCTGCTGTCCATCTCTGCGTTCCGTCTGCATCCTTTCCTCGTGAAGGGTGGGGACGATGGAAGAACTCCGAGTATCTTCAGTTCATTTCCATCCTCGAGGAGACGAAGAATAATCACTCGCCAGCAAACAAGGTGAGGGCATTCCAATCATGAAATGTACAAGATGTGGAAGAGGTTTGCATCTTTCAGCTGGATTAGATGTCCAGTTGGGGTCTGTTAGAATAGTCAGTTTGATTTGATGTCAAACACAATAAAACCAGACTTGACTTTTACCTCAGAGGGCAAAACACAGGGAGGAGAAAACGCAAATGTGTCATTTTCGTACACGCACTGTTCATCTGTACATCGTCTGCTGCGGTTACGGGACGCGGGCAAACGGCAGGGTCCACGTGGACGAGTCACCAGCTCATCACACACACTACCACTGACACTCACATTCACACCTACGGGGATTTAGAGTGACCGATGAACCTCAGCATGCTGTTGGAGGTGGGGGGAAGCCGGAGTACCTGGAGAGAACCCACGCAGACACAGGGAGGGCATGGGCACTCAATAACTCCACTTCCTCAAACATTCACATGCACACACACGTGCTGGACGTGCAGGTTCTCTCTGACTCCAGTTTAGATCCCAGGGAATCAGGCCCAAAGTACGAAACGGACAAATCCAATGCGATCCGTGGTTGCCACGACAACCAGGTGCCGCTGTGAATGTGTCTTGTATTGTGAAATGGACAGGAAGCCAGTGGAGTGAGGCCCAAATGATAAATCTTTTTTTTCTCTCTCTCCTAGAAAAAACTGAGGTGTTATGACTTTGACTTCTCGTCCTGGCCTTCGGATTTCAGCTGGACTGAAGTCAGCAACCCGTACGTTTCACTGCACGTCGGCTCTTCTTCCTGTCGTCCTCATCACAGATGCATGCGTTCCTTGCTGCTTTGTGAAGTCTGTTGCATAAAAGTGCCTGTTGAATGTCAAATGTTTTGTCAGAAAACTGTCCAAGGCCGGCGTTTCTCTGCTGAAGCCGGAGCCCAGACTGAGGGGAGCAGCTGACAGCGTCCTCCACTCTGTGCGCACGCTGCCGTGCCACGTCGTCAGGTACATTCTGTCCCTTTGGCTGTTTCTACTCACAGGTTCTTCTAAAAAAAAGTTACTGAGTTACTGAAAAAAAATCTACTTTTTGACAATATTCTAACGTAATATTCAGATGAACCTTTTTTCATTGATTTAGTGAAAAAAAAAAACTTTTTGAGGTGTTCAGATGCACCTGTACATAACTTCAAACATTTAAAACCAAACCTCTGTACAGATGAGGAGGTGTGGGATTTACTAATGCTGTGGTGGTTATTATTATATTATTATTTTTTTCTGTAGGATTATTCTGTTTTTTTTCTTGGTGGGTTTTATTTTTACTTTTGTTTTCCATGTACTGCGACTGCTTGTAGGTTTTGCAGCCGTAGCCCCCGGTCACGGTGTTCTGTCTCTGCCTCTCCAGCTTTCTTATCGCCCACTCGTTCGGCCGTCGGATGTTGTATCCGGGCTCCGTGGGTCTGCTGCAGAAAGCCATGAAGCCAATGCTGCAGCAGGGCCAGGCGAAGCTGATAGAAGAGGTTGAACCCCCCCTCCCCTCCTCTACATGGC
>CAAKHB010003510.1:9177-21663 GCA_901007665.1 Aeoliscus strigatus
TGATAAAAAAAAAAAAAATTTTTTGGGGGGGGGGGGGGTCACAATATTACTTGGATGAAAATCTGTGTTACATATTTAACACTGATTTCCATCCATACCTGTGAAAGCATTAATGAAGCGTCCTTTGCGATCACAAACCACCTGCAGCTAAATGGAGTGGAACAGTTTCCTGTCAACAAAGAAAAGTAAATAAAAAGTTTACATCAGATAGGGCACTATATCTCAGGTAGTCCTCCTTATTTGCTCCAGGTGACTTGATCCTCACGTGTGTCCTATCATATACTTCCAGCAACCCGCCTGAAGGCACTGGAGCCAGCAATGTGGGCAAAACCCTCACCAACCTGAGGTGGTGAGTGTTGTGGGTTTGACTCGGGTGTGCTTTTTGGGGATTCCTTCTTGTGTCGAATCTCTGTTCACAACATGAAATGTGTAATTACAGGGACCCACTTACAACATGATGTTCCAACAACAGTCAGTGCAGTTCACACTCAGGCAAGAGCTGAGAAGATTCATAACCTCGCCCCCTCATACCTAAATGACCGTTTGTCTCATCATTCCCCCATTCACCTCCATCGCTCCGCTGATGCTCACCTTCTCACGCTCACCTTCTCACTTGACTGCTTACGGAGGTTTTCCCTCAATTAGCACATCTCTACTTGACATGCTCCATATGTGTTTATTAACAGGCTATGTGCCACAGTCTTTTAAAGTATCAGTCATTAAACCTCGTCAAAAAGCCATCTCTCGATCCAGGCGTCTTAGCTAACTACAGACCTACACTTGAGGACAAAATCATTATCATGAAAATTAGTTTTTTTAGAGTGCTTTTTTTAACAGAGCATCGAAAAGTCAACACATCATTTCTGAACATGCTAGAAAGTATAAATTATTTTGATTTGCACCAAAGAACAGAACCATTATTATTATTCATTCATTTTCTGCCGCTTAATCCGGTTACAGGTCACGGGTGTGCCAGAGCCTATCCCCTATCCCTGCTGTCAACAGGCGAAAGGCTGGGTACTCCCTGGACAAGTCACCAGCTCATCGCAGGGCCACATGAAAGACAGACAATGTCTCACACACACAGTAAGGACAATTTAGAGTGACCAATTAACTGCACTGTGGGAGGAGAGAACCCACGCACGGAGAGCATGCAAACTCCACATAGAAAGATCCCAGGTTAGGAAGGGAGCAGGGAACTTCTTGCTACAAGGCAACGGTGCTGACCACTGCACCACCGTGTCGCCCCATTATTACTATTATTATTATTTACCAGGGCCAATATTATTAGCCTCCTGAAGAACTGACCTTTTTACAGAGACAGAGCACAAACCACTGTTGTGCAATGATGTGCTTAGACTTTGTAACAAATCTTGTAAAATTAAGTTAAAATGAATGAACCTCCCAATTGACACACTGTATAAATACTTCATTGTTGAATTGTTGATTCTCACTCATCCCTAACCCTTAACCTAACCTCAAGGCCCGGCTAGATGCAGCCCGAACCCTAAAACTAATCTTTGTGGTTTATAGGAGCTTTTTATGTTCAGTTTTTTCATGTTCATCTCTTTGTTTGTTTGTATTGTATGTTTTTTGCTTATTGTTACTGCAGTTGAAGATAATACCCAAGGAATACAAAAATCAATTAAAAACAGTTAAAATATTGTCAAACATGATTTAAAAATTGCTAAAACGCTAAAAAACACTGTTGACACCTCTTTAAAACATGTGATTTTTTAAAGACCTTTTAAAAAACATTTAAAACAGAAATTACTAAACACCCCCTTATTTATCATAGTCTGTTCAAGAAATATTTTACATTTCCCAGCTTTTACACAAATGTGGGTTGGTGAAATGTTAGAATTTTAAAAAAGGAGAATAACTCAGTATTTCTGTTTACTATAACAACTGAACAGGACAAACAAATACGTATTTACAGGGACAATCTTCATACATGTACATCTGGTGACATTCCATTCACTGTGGAAACGTCTGGATCTTCAGACTTTGCTTGTCACTTAAACTGCAATAAATAGAATGGCAACATTGTGACATGATATTTACACACATGAATATGTGAAACGATCATGTTCATTCATCATTTATCCCCTCACCCTCCACGCAAACTACAGAGATGCCAATGCTACTACACATCAACAGAACGTTATCTGAGACGGACTGAAGATAACTTAACATGAAAACTTGTGGCGCCACACGTGGCGATGAAAAACGATCATGTTCAGTCACCCACATTCTTACCTGAAATGTTTGTTTAGAAAACAAAAAGAATCGTCGGTGACGCGTCCCGTCTCTGCCACACTCTTCTCCTGCAGTTTCTGCCTGGAACAGCGCGACAAGTCGTAGTGGTGAAAAGTATATTGCATCACTAGTAGTTTAGCACTGCCATAGAGAATGAATGGGGTCCGTTTAACTAATCCCAGCTCCCCGTGCCTGAATTGAAAGTGAAACGTGTCCAACCCGAGGTACTGGAACTGGTCCAGGATGTTTTTTGCCTATCTGTTACAAGTATGCATCTTTAACGCATATTTCCTCTAAAGAGGAAGGAACCCTGGGGAGTATATAACCCTCTTGGTTTACTTGAAGACGTTTCGCCACTCATCCGAGAAGCTTCTTCAGTTCTGAACAGACTAGTGGGGAGTCCTGCTACTAATACTAAGTTGGGTCGTTACCTCACACAGAGGAGTGTTGGTATTGGGTCACCCTCCCTGGCTGTCAGTCATCTGAGGGTTGTTAAGTCGTTAGCTTACCTGAAAGGGGTGTGAGTTTACCATGACCTGGTCATACCATGAAAATCATACCATGACCTGGATGACTGAAAACCTTCACAGACAACCGCTTAGCTATACTACTCTGGAGGGCTATGCGTCATGTGGGGTAGGAGGAAGAAATACGGCTGTATACAAAAGTTCATGCTAACACACTTCCAGTTAGGTGATTAGAAGTGTTGAAACAAACAATCTCCCAAAGAGCTCCAAATTTGAAAGTGTCATCTGAAACGTGGAATAGCAAGACAGAGAACAACGAAATTCAGGAATCATCTGAGAATTGAAACCAGGACCTCTCACACCCAAAGCAAGAATCACACCACTAGACCAACAAGTCACAGAGAACAGTGACTACAAAGTAAAAATCTAAAACTTCACAGATGGAAACCGAAAGATAATGTCTCCTAAGAGTGGGAGGTGCTTCCATCTACTGTATTTTCACAACTATAAGGCGCACATAAAAGTCTTAGATCTTAAGTTTCCAGCAGGAGTCATCATTAAGGCAAATGAAAAGGACTGGATGGATTAGGAAATGATGAAAGAGTGGCTGAGGGAGGTGTATGTAAAGAGACTAGGTGTTTTTTTCCATGCATCACCATCGTTGTTGATCTGTGACTCTATGCATGCTCATCTCACAGCCGATGTGAAAAAACAAGAGAAGCAAATGAACTCTGAGCTTGCTGTCATTCCGGGAGGCCTGACGAAGGAACTCCAACCGCTGGACATCGGTGTGAACCGGTCGCTCAAAGTAAGGCTGCGAGCGGCGTGGGAGCGATGGATGACCGATGGAGACCACAGTTTCACTAAGATTGGAAGGCAGCACCGGGCGAGTTATGCCACAATTTGCGAATGGATTGTTGATGCTTGGGCTAACGTGTCTGCTGGCACTGTTGTTCGAGCTTTCGCAAAAACCGGCATCATGTCCGAGGAGCCGCGCGGCACAGAAAGTGACTCTGACAGTGAACCTGGCATGTTTGATGGAGATTTGACGCAGCTGTTCAATTCAGAAACAGAGGATGAGGACTTTGATGGGTTTGATTGATGATTAAAAACTTTGTAATCAATACTTAAATAAAGCACCAAACTCAGTTTTGGTCCCGCTCTATTTTTAAAAATGCATGGATTGTATATAAAACCTGCGCATTATGTATGTGTTAAATACAGTATTGGCACACATAACTGAGACTGCGCCTTTTAGTACGGTGCGCCTTATGGTCGTGAAAATACGGTGTATCATTTTTCTCTTCCTAGACATTTTGGGATCATTATTTGTATTTCTCATTTCCACTTGTCGGGAAAAAAATCACATTGTCGATGCAGTGCAGTCTCACGGCGGGATCAATCAAGCGGAATCCAGTGGGAGGATTGCAAGCTGTCATTCTTCGAGGATGTAAGCAGAGAAGTGATGGGAAAAAGAAAGGAGCTTCTCCCTCCAAAGAAGAAACTCGAAGATCACGGCGCAATCCCGAAACTGCTTTACCTGCAAAGCTTCTCATCACTTGGAAGGGGGAGAAGAAGGTGCTCCGTAACATCAAGGAAGCTGAGGTGTTTCTACAAAACCAGAAGACAAAATAATAACATCTGCTACTGAATGTAATGAAGACATGTGTGTAAAACTCTGGACTTGAGGTAACTTTCGTGTTTTGCTTATGGGAGAGTCTGAGGTTACTGCCGATAACAGTCAGCGAGTTTCACAGACCAAGAGCGTCAGCTTTAACAGGAGGGAGGTGGCCGTGGGTTGCCGAGCAACATCAGTTGCTGATATACAGGTGTTTTCCATCGAAAGGAGGCAGACCACAGCAGTTAGGGGTATGCACAGCAACATGGGGAGCTGGGCTGTATTTGGGATGTGTGTTTTCATGTTTGTTAATGGGTATAACACTGAGACAGCAGGTTGGAGACAGGGGGGACAGGGTGACCATATGGTACAATCTCAGGATACCATCTTGGTCAAATGGGTAGTCACAGGCAGCAGCAATCACAGCATACTATTACAAATGAAAAGATGGGCAAATATATCAATATAATATCATGGAACATAAATGGAAGTGGAAGTAATGTTAAAAGAAGGAAGATAATGGCATATTTGACATCCAAAAGGGCAGATGGCAGTAGTACAAGAGTCACACACAGCAGGAGAAGAGGAGGCAATGAAATTTTAAAAAGGATGGGTAAGAGAAGTATATCACAGTTCTTATCGGAGAAATCGGAATGGTGTGATGATCCTGGTGATAAGAACCAAAGTTTTGTCATGTTGAAACAACACAAGGATAGGGAAGGCAGATATATTTGTATTGAGGCATTAGTAAATGGTGTTCGTATAGTACTATGCAACATATATGCACCTAACAAGGAGGAACCCAACTTCTTCCATGAAATCAATAGAAGATTAGGAAATCTGGAAGGACAGGTCATTGTTGGGGGTGACTGGAACCAGGATTGGGATGGGATTATTGATAAAAGTAAAACAGACAGGAAAACATCGCACAGAGATAGAGCAGCAATCCACATGCTGGCAGAGGATTTGAGGCTGGTGGATATATGGAGACTGGTGAACCCATGTGAAAGAGAATATACATTCTACTCCCACCACCACAAATCGCATTCAAGGATTGACTTTTTTTTAATATCTGACACTCTAGTAGACTCAGTGGTGGATTGTGAGATAGGCGCCATTGCACTTACTGACCACGGTGCCGTAGAATTGCACATAGACCTGAACGTAGATAAGGCCAAGAAGGGACGATGGAGACTTAATACAATGTTACTACAGAATGAACCTTTTAGTGCCAGGTTAGCGGCGGAACCTCAAGCTTTTTTTTATATCAATATTGGACAAACAAACTATCTACTGTATGGGAGGCCTCTAAAGCTTTTGTACGAGGAAAATTCATTGCTCACTCATCAAGAATTAAAAAAGAAAATGTTATAAAGCAAGAAAAACTGGAGAAAGACATATGCATTATGGAAAAGGAGCTGGCTAAGAGATACATAATGTATTATATAAATTGTCTGAGTAACTTAAAGTTCCAAGTACATGATCTGTATAATAAAAAAAGCGCAATATGCTTTAGAGATATGCTGCAACCACAGTAGCAGCTGTAATCTAGTTAGAATAAGATTCTAATACTAAAATGTAATCTAGTTAGAATAAGATTAGCAATACAGGTTCTAAATAAAACATGACTAGCATTACTACTAATAATAATTTTACTGGGTGAGATGGAAGAAAGCGACCAGGAAGGTTCACCACGAGATCTCCAGCACCCTCCCCAGTCTCCACCACAGCTCGCTGTAACATGAGGGCGAGAAGAGCACAGACACATTTATGGATATGAATGTGTACAGATGACTGGAGAAGGAGAGAGAGAGAGAGAGAGAGAGAGAGAGAGAGAGAGAGAGGGAGAGAGAGAGAGGAGGAGGGAGCTCAGTGCATCCTAAAAGGTGCCCGAAAGTCTAGGCCTGTAGCAGCATAACTAGGAGCTGGTCTGAAGCTGAGCCCTAACTAGAAGATTAACTATAAGGTTTATCAAAAAGTCAAAAGTTTTAAGACAACCCTTTAATGAAGAAAGGTTCTCTGGCCCCCTGACCAATACTGGAAGATGGTTCCAAAGGAGAGGAGCCTGATAGCAGAAAGCTCTGCCACCCATTCAAATTTTAAAGATTCTAGGAACTACCAGTAACCTTCATTTAGGGAGAGCAGTGCTCTAGTGGGGTTATAGGGTACTATGAGCTCTTTGAGGTATGATGGTGCCTGCTTTGTAGGCTTTGTAGGTTAGGAGACTGTAATGGAAATATTATGTGTAGCACTAAACATATTGTGAATCTTATATTCCATTAAGTCAGATTGTTTGACTTGTGACACGTAGTTGCATAATATACGTAGCAGTGTGTTATGATGCCAATGTGTGCAACCCATGATCTGTAGTTAAACTTAGATTCCAAGAAGAGAATTGTATAACTTGACCTGTTGACACATAGATGAACCTATATTCCAATACAGTTTTTGTTCACTTACCAGCCATCTACACCATGAGACACTGTATCATGATCATACATGATGGGCCTCAACTTGTTTTGAACATAAGCTAGTAAACTAACGACAGAGGCCTGTTCACTGCATTCTTTCTTTTAGGGGCCAGCATAACTCGCAGGGACAGTGTGACCTTCGCCTGAGATACCACTACAATGCACCTTTTTCTCATGATGATTACACGCATTATCACACCACCCTTCTCTGCTCCCTCCTCTGTGCATAAAAGTGTGCCCGACATTTTCTGAGGCGCGCACTCCTGCAGACAGCTTGCTCTCTGTATGACCTGTGTCTTGAAGCTTCAATAAATCACAAATTTATTTCCCCAAAGTTGGACAGTGACAAACAGATTTTTCCACAACAAGACAGATTTTAAATTTGAAATAAATAAAAATGGATTTTTACTGGAAGCCAGTGCAGACAAGCTAGTATAAGAGAGATATGATCTTTCTTTTTAGTTCCTGTCAGTACATGCGCAGCGGCATTCTGGACCAGCTGCAGGGTCTTTGCAGATTTGCTGGGGCAGCCTGATAATAAGGAATTACAGTAGTCCCGCCTGGAGGTAACAAATGCATGACTAATTTTTCAGCATCCTTTTTGGACAGGATGGGTCTGACTTCAGCAATATAAGTGGAAATATGCTGTCCTAGATAATTGATTTATATATGAGGTAAAGGACAAATCCTGTTCCTCTGAAACCTCCGAAACTTCCTTTTTGATAACCTCTACCTCTCTGCGACCTGCCTCTGTGTCCTCTCCAATCACTCTTGTATGCTACAAACTCACCAGAATCAACCACATCCAGCGCAAACACACCACTATTCGCTGCCTGTTTCTTCTTGACTACAGTCTGCGCATGTTCTGCATGTTGCACAGCATCATCTTGGGAGCCAGTATTCTGTGTAACCCAATGTTTCTCCTCATGGGTAGGGACAGCAGGTTGCAGTCCTCTGATAAATGTTCTTTTTAACTGCTGTTGATATGGACCATGTGGGTCAACATCATAATTCAGTCCAGAATGTCTTCTTAACACAGGTTCCAGCCTGTCTAAGAACTGAGTGGGAGTTTCTGTGTCTGACTGCTTTGTTTGTCCAATTTTCCCATCGTCAGCACGTGGGCTGAGGGTGTTTCTACATCTATCAAGCAGGGCATCAAAGCCTGCAGCCAAATTTTTGTCTCCTGGTGGTAGGGGTGTGCCGTCTTGCTGTAGACCAGTAAAATTACCCCTGACATGGCCCAGTGTCAGTCCCAAAGAGTCCTGAAGGACCTGGACTATTTCTGCACCATTAAAATGCCAGTTGCTAACCACCTCTTGAAGAGCTGTTTGCCATGGTTCAAAGCCTTCCTCTATGTCCGGAATTCCCTTTACAACATTCTCTCGGTCCTGTCTGCTCCAAGGTCTGAGCACTCTAATAGTCGGGCTGTCGTCAACGTCTCCTCCTGCTGTCTGTTGTCCATAGCGTGGGTTTGGTTACTTCAACCAACGGGCATGACAATGGAGTCGGTGGGTTTGGTCGAGGGCCACAGTCAGTATCGCTGTCATCATTTGGGGAGTGTTTGGAGCGTGCCTCATAAGCAGCCAGCATACTGCGAGGTTCTTTATATGGGCAGCCAAAATCGTCAACCGTTGAAGGTTTATGCTTTGTAGATTTGGCGACTGTAGGAGGGTTTCTTTGTCTCGTCACGATAGATGATCGCTTAAATGATGTTGGTTTTGTGTTTTTTGACTTCAACTTAGAGCGGGTTGCAAAATACGGTGGTGGTGATGGTGACGCGGTTTGCTGCTGTCGTTGTGGTCGGGATTGTCTGTGCGTGTTCGTCTCCTCAGTTGGGTCAATTAGAGCGGCTGCAGCTGCAGCTTTTGCTTGTTTTTTCATCTGTCTTTGCTGTCATTTTTCATCGCGACGTTTGGATTCGATTTTCCAGGCTTGGGCTAGTTTATACTCGTCTTTACGTTTTCTCTTAACTTTCTCTTTCTTTGTCTTGGAGATCTCCGTTTTTAAAACCAATTGTAATTCTATCTTTACCGCATCACATGCACCTTCCCAATTAGTGCCTTTTTAGTGTCACGCCATCAGTGGGCACTTATAAGTCCTGAATTTGGGCATTGTTTTTCCATATACTCCTCGTCAGGAGTTAACTTTACATTTTTGTTTTCCATGATTTCAAAACCGTTTTATGTGATCGTCACTGGCACTCCAAACGCATGAAAGGGTGCTGACACAGCCTTTTACTCCAACTAATATGGAGCGGTGTCAATTTTTATGAGATGAAGCTCAACCTTTTGCCCTTGTCACCAGTACGTGGAATCACACAAAATCATAGGAAGTAGTACAGCACTTCTATCTGCTGTGAAACAACTTACTTCCAAACACACAACATACAACACGCGCATTCAATTGAACAGAGTATTTCCGGCTACTCCTAACCTAGCCTAATTATCAGTCCTTTCCGACAGACTTTTTACCAACATAAAGGTGTTATCACCATCCACTGGCACCGCTGTCTGGTTAGCCATGGTCAGACTGGATCCCACCACCGTGGATCACTTCTATGTGCGCCGGCCTGGACCCGAATTCACATCTCAGGATTTTCTTCCTCGCCCCCTATGGGTGAGGGCTGTCAACAGACGGCGTTGGCTTCCCACGACGTCAGAATACAGTCTTCAGATCTTCTTCTTATCCAACTCTAAGGACCAAGAATTATGATGGAGAAATCACTCCGACTCTAGCGGCGAACAGATGACACTTCTGAAAGTTTTACTTGCAAGGGCGGTCACGCAGCCGAGAGACACTAGGACTCTCAGCGAGACTCGCGCTGAGTTTCCGCCTTGCAGATTAATTAAAGGATTGAGAAATAATAGTAGAAGTGGTCAGTGTAGTGCAAGTGTGCGTGCATGTAGGCGTGTTCTTCGTTCCATAAGCGATCATGTTACAGGTGGGTTGAAAACCACGTTCATTAGATGAGAGAAGTACATTCTGTAATGGTTTGCTCGTACGTAGTGAACCTCTTCCAGAGCGTCTTGATCTCAAGTCAAGTTGACCTTCATTTTAAACTTTGTTATACAATCAGCGTGACATAGTTCAATGTCTAAATGAAAACAATGAGATAATTATGTACAATCTTCTAACATACTGGCATTGTCCCGAAAGATTACATGGACCCTGCTCTTCTCAATTTTCCATGCATTAAGTATCTCCTCTGTTGCTGTAGCAATTGCATATCCTGTGGGTGAACCACAAAAATGCTTTGCTTGCAGCGCAGCTTTCTGCAAAGTAAAACTCAAGTCTATCCACTGAGCTGTCAGACTGAGTAAGGACACTGGACACATGTCCGAACTCCAAATGTCAACAACAACTGCATTTTCCAATTGTTTAGAGATAAACTCGCTCACCTGTTTGTACTTGTGTGGAATTAGTGTATGAGAGAGATGCAGTGCCTGTTTGGTACCTGATAGTGCAGCTGGTTTACCAAAGCTCGAAAACCTTCATTTTACACTACACAAAGTGGCTGGTCCCCAGCAAAATGAACTTGACAATTTTGTCTGTTATTATTTTGGCCTTGGTGCTCTCTGGAGTGAGTTTTGCGCTCTTCTGTAGGGTTTCCTGCAACGATGCTTGCCTTGGTTTGCATTTCGTTACACTCGAATGTAAAAAGTCTCTGTGCTCCTTTCCGTGATGCTTCTGCTTTTTTTTTTAAGTGTGTTGTATCGAAATGTCCGGTTTTGCTGCAACCCCTTGAGACGCTTGTTTTATAACTGTGACACTCCGCTGTTTTACCTATACTACAGATATTATAGATGGTGATCAGGTAGGTTTTGTCAAGAACAGGGCATCAGCAGACAACATACATACAGACAACATGGGTTCTTGTAGGGAAACTCGGCTCTGCACAACACTGGGCTTCAGGAAACATAGCTCTTTATTATGCTTTCACAAACAAACACATCAAAGCAGGGAAGGTCATCACTCAAACACACAGCCTCACTCATGGTGCCAAGTGCTCTTTTCAGTTATTTTCTAAATGTCAGCCACACTGTAGCAAAGCATGCTGGGAACCTTCACCACCGCCCTCCCCAACGTGCTACAATATGGAGACTCATGCACCTCACATGGTTGACCGTAATAATCCAACCTCGGTGGTAGCCCTGTCACTTGATGCTACAAATGCTTTTGACAGGGTAGAGTGGGGTTTCCTCATGTGCGTCATGTTTGGACATGACGCACATGAGGAAACCCCACTCTACCCTGTCAAAAGCATTTGTAGCATCTGTAGTGCTGTCATTTGTAGTTTGGGTTTGGAAAGGATATTTGTCAGTGGACTATAATCCAACCCAAGCACAGCGGTTCATGCAATCGAATTTTATAAGACTTTGTACAGTATTTAACTCATCAGCACCTCTGGATGGAGGAATGCAGATAAGAATGCTGCATGCCAGGTCTGTTGACCTTTAGGTGTGACCCCAGCAGATAATCTTAAGTGAGGAAGGTAATAAAGTGGATAACAACTCTTTTGATGGTGGACAGAGATACTGGATAGTCGTTAAAGTGTCTATTGTAAACATAACAAACTTTCAGTTACAGCTTCCACGCTGAGGAATTGAATGCCATACATTGTATTATAACACATTGGGTCAGGGAAATCTAGTCAGTCAGACTTCCTGGAACTGACACACTCTGTTGTTTGTCAGGGAATAGAAGATCTGACCCACAACTCTGTTTACAATATTTTCACTGCTAGATTAAAATTGATTGAAGCCTAAATACTTTCTCCTATCTCTTCATTAAAGAAAATGCAGGATCCACTAACACCTAGCATCAGGGGAAATAGGAGACGGGCTCCAACAACTTCTATAGTCTCTCATGAGGAAACCACCAAGGTGGCACATTCTCTCCGTTGCGCCGTTTTTCTGGAACCACTGGCTGTAGCAATACGGGTGGATACAGAGATCAAAAGAGTGGATGCAGGGGGAAGGAAAACAAATCGTTTATAGATTTAACCCTTGTACACTGTTAGAAAACACTATGCGTACGTGTTGTTATGGCTGAAAAAAGACACTACAAAAGAACAGCTGTAAAAATATATCAGATCAATATTTTTTTCAACTTTTTTTGCATAAATCTGTTAATCAACTTCAGTCCTGATCAAAACTATTAAATGTTTAAAAAAATTCCAGGATTTAACTCTTTAAATGCCAGTTTCATAAGTGATGGCGCTGATTTGAGGGAAAAAAAACACACAATGACTTGTTTTCAATACTAAACGTTGTTGTAACCTGGATATTTTTACCTGCTATCACAGTCTTACATGTGTCAAAGATTAGTAACAACACTGACTTTGATGCATCATTAGTTTTTTTGCAGCATCAGATTTAAACTTTTTGTTACACTTGTGTTGTTAGTGGACTTTTTTGCCCCATTGACTCCCATTATAACCACATTTTTTTACTCCTCATTCATGACACTATACAATCATGCATTCTCAAATGTTGGTGCTTTTCCCTATTGGGTAGAAGTCAAATTTGTGATTTTTACTGCTGACACCCATGTGACGTCATTTACCCTTTACAGAGGCCCGTGCATAGAAAGCTTAGTTCTGTTTTTTATATATGGACTTCTATGGAGGATATCAGCACATTATAGTGTTTGTGTGTGAGTGTGTGTGTGT